>LR755191.1:179275-225200 GCA_902729485.2 Mus minutoides | reverse complement strand
TTTTTCTCCCTTTATCAGCAATTGAAGCTAGGGGTGGAGACAGGTAAGATTTCACTCACTATGTTTGGGTGTCAACTAGTGTTGGAATTCTTAAAATTTTGTTTTGAGAGTAGTTGTTGAGATTGCATTGCTATAGCTTTCCCTTTTTATTTAGAAGACACAATCTCACAGCAGACTTCTTGATCTTCTAAATCTTACAGTCCTTCTGCTCCCTATTTCTCCACATTCATCGAGCCCAAACCATATTAGTTAAGCTGTGAATGTGTACAATGGGGGCTAGGTACCACATGGCGAGTAATTCTCTGCATTTTGAACAGCATTAGATTTATATAGTAGTCTCCTAATGAAAACAGATACTTCTTTAGTCATGGCTGAGGTCTACCCTTGTTTGTAGGTATTAAAATAAATATTTAAAGTTAGAGATTATATTAGTTTGGAAAAGTGGCAATATAGTAGGTTCAACTCTAAGAGCTGTGACCTCACTAAATACACATAGTTGACTAGATTTATAATACTGAGCATAATTTCCCTTCTGCTAAACAGGCCTTAAATACAATTAGAAAACTTTTAGTTACCTCAAAGATAGAAGTGCCACCATGATTCCTTGGGAAATATAGCTATGCTGGTCATTATGTTTACACAATTTCTAAAAGATGCTAGGGAAATGTAAAAGTAATGTTAAATTGAATTACTCTAATTGCTAGGGGTGTTGGATACATTTGAAATATTTCTTTAGCATTTTATTTCTTCTTTAGCCAACACTATTTAAATATATAGCACATTTATATTGAGTTTATGTTCTTGATTCTTCATTTTTAAAATCTTTCTTATATATCCTGGATATTAATCTATCAGATAATAACTGGCAACTATCTTTTCCAAAACTATGGATTTCCTCTTAAGTCGGTTGATTTTTTTCCCTTGCTACACAGAGACTTTAGAATTCTATAAGGTAGCATTTGAAATGTAAATGAAGAAAATATCTAATAAAAAATTGGGAAAAAAGAATTCTATAAGGTTTCATTGGCTATTTTTTTTTAACCTTAAGTACTTAAAAGACTTATCACACTAACTTGCAGTAAAGGTTTTGCATAATAAAGATTCTGAATAAGAAAAATTGGGTAGAAGAAATGATGTTCTCATATCTCTAAAGATAGAAAATTATATGTGAATATTCTTAGACATTATCCTGATTTACCTGACAGGAAACATTGAAATATATGCTCAAAATATATATCTCCAAGATAAAAGAAACCTTACCAGAGGAAAAAAAATCTGAACTTAATATTTAAGAAACTGTTGAGAGTGTTCTAGCAACTCTCTCCCTCTGATTTGAGAATTGGTTCAACACTAGGAAAGCTAAAGCTAGGAATAATTAGTAATACAAACAAGCAGGTACTGCCCCCCCTCCTACCGAACTTCACATGAAGACTTTGGTGGAGTCCAAGAAAGTCATCATTTTCCAGGAGCAAGTGGGGGATGGTCTCTTCTGGGAATACAAGAACTTTGACACCCATGCTGACCAAAACAGCCCTCTCTCCCTTCTCTTCAGTTACCAGTAAAGTACAGAAGTATCTATTTATTCCTTGTGTGTCCTCTCCACAGAAAAGGCTATGTGGTACTAAAATTTCTACAAAAGGTAGCTCAGAGCAGCTAAGAGGGCTTCCATACACAGTGGATACAGCCTCGCTGGAAAAATGAAGGCACACTCTGCCTCTGCAGTATTCATGGGCAGTTCTACCATTTCTTCACATTCTGTTGCAGCTTCCTTAGTGCCTGTCAGCTCCTTCCTTGGGACTTCTGTGATCCTACTATATTCTAGCCTACTGATACAGCCCCTAACCATGGTTTCTGTGAGAAAGTCTAGGGGAAGTAATGGCACCAGAATCTGGAAGCCAAGAAAGATGAGCCCTGGGCACCAGCAGCAGCAATAGTAGCTGTGTGTGGCTAAGGAGCAAACATTGGGCACAAAACAGCAGATTTGTCCAGAGAAAAGTAAGGAGCTGGAAACTTGGGGGATGTGTGGATCCAGCTACACAGTGCTTGGTAAGGAAAGGGCACCCGTAGAATTACTCCCTATTTTTATTTTGCTATCCCTGCCCTGACTCAGCAAACACTTATTTCATCTTTTTTTCCCACACAGAGGACTGTTTAGATTAGACTTCATCTTGTCAAAGCATCAAAGGTTGTCTTATGAACCCCATAATGTATCCAGGGAGATTGCTCAGTGGGTAAAGAGACATTGTGACATTCCTGAGGACCTGGTTTTAGTCCCTGGGCCCCACAGGATGGAATAGAGTCTTCCACGTTCTCCTCTGACTTCCACACGCTCGGTTGTTGTATCATGCTAACACAAGTAATTAATGTAAAATATCTAATAAAGAACTGTACTTGACAAACAGAAATGAGTCTATCAGGTGTGTTTGATCTCAGGAATATTCATCCTTAGCTGTGACATTTAGTGTGCTGTGTGCACGTTTGTGGTTGTGGGTAAAATATGCAGGAGGACACACTAACTCTCATTCCTAGGAGACACCACCTGATTCTAGATAGGTGATTATGTTTAAGTATGTGTCCATGTCTGTGTGTGTTTGTGTGTGTGTGTGTATGTGTGCATGTGTGTGTATGTATGTTGGGCATGTGACAGAGAGTGGGGGTAGGGAGAGAGAGGGACCTAAGAGAGAAAGGAAGAAGAGGGACACAGGAACATCTGTGAATGGTACATGAGTCTACTTTTGGCCTCTATGACAACCAAGGCTGTGTCCCCATTGATTCTGGGCTGTGCTTCCTTTTTAGGGCATTTGGTCCAACAACTTGCAGTCAGTGTTCCTGTCTCGGCATGTTTTCTCCCTGTATACCTGCTGGGCTTCCAGAGGCCAACCACTGTATCTGGCCTTAAACAGTTCTGAGAACAAACTCAAGTAAAGGGGCTTAGAATGGAAGCAGAGTGTTGGGAGACTGAGCTGGTATAGATGCCTGGTTAAGGAACTCTTAAGCTATCTTGTAGGCAACTTGAATCCACCCTCTTCTTTAAATCGATCATGAACTTCTTCCCATTTATTATTGAGTTCATTGTCAAGGCAGGATTTGAATAGTAACCTTTTCCCCCACACATGCCCCATCACACTAGGACCACACTTATATACCTCTGTAGTCTCCTGAGCTAGCATAATGTATGATTAAACAACAGTAACAAGGGGGCATGAGCACATGGTCAGATGTCAGAATTCAGAATTTATTTCATCCTTTGATAAGACACCAAGATGTTATTAAGGACCTGAAACTGCTCATGAGCTGGCATACCATCCTATCCTGGAAGAAACCTTCAAAAAAAAAAAAAAAAAAAACTGAACCTAGAAGAAGATAGACAATGGGCTCAGCTGATTGCAGGCAGAGAGACACAGCTTGTACTGACTTTGTGTCAAATAGGTAAGGTTGTGTGGAGTCACCTGGGCCAAAGCTTCTGGTTTCCCATGGCTTTCTAGATGGAGTGCATCACCATATACCACAGGAAAACATCTAATCCTGAATAATACTGGGAGCCCTATAACATGCCGAAGGAACTAGAAAACATCACCCCCTCTGACTCTACAATGTCTAGCCTCAGTGGAACCAATTTCTAGCCTCAGAAGAACCTGAATAGTTCCTTTGTTTTCACCATTGTCACATCAGGGAAACCAGTCCCTTTCCGTCTGTGGTTTCAGGCATGGGTTTGCAATAGGAGTCCACAACAGAGGTAAAGCAATGTCCATACATGCACCCCATGGGAGCCAGATTTTCACAGTGGGCCTGGAGAAGCCCTAGAGGGTCCTCCTTACAGCTCCTATTCTAGTTCTTTCTGTGATTAACAGTCAGTCTTAAGAACAGGACTTAGTGTCTTGGAGCCTTGAGCCAGATACACTTGACCACAGAGCCCTTTAGTAGCAGCCTGAGGGACTGCCCTGATAACCTCCTGCTGTGCATAATTTACCTTCACTCTGAGCGTAGCAGGAACTCTAAGGGACCAGAGGTCCTCCAGCCCCTCCGTTGTATGGAGGAAACATAACTAGGGCAGGGTCTCAGAGGAGAAAATTTCACAGCCTTGATGATGATTTCCTAGCTAACCTATGTGTGTTTACGTTTCTGCTTTTGTTTTCTTTACTTCTGGCAGCATCTTTTCCTGGTCTAGAGTTCCTTGATGTGAACACAGATCCCACACATCACAGGGCTCTGAAAAGGATTTCAAAATGAGTTTTATACTAAGTTACTTATTAAAGAGAAAAAGAAAAACCAAGGTTTCAGTAAGACCTTATTATTAACCTAACAATATTTTTTTCTTTTACCTTTCATTTTTTTCTGTTTCATTTCTCTCTGTCTCTCTCTGTCTCTCTGTCTCTGTCTCTGTCTCTCTCCCTCTCTCCCTCTCTCTCGTTTTTAGGGACAGGGTTTCTCTATTTAGTCCTGGCTGTCCTGGATATACTCTGTAGACCAGCATGGCCTCAAGTGTACAGAGATCTGCCTGTATCTGCCTCTTTAATGCTGGGTTTAAGGGCATCCACCACCACCATCATCACAACCTCCCAGACGTTATAAGGATTAACTAAAATCCATCTGGACATGAGCCCTCTGAGCATTTCAGTTTTGATATCAATCTAAAGAGGAGCCTGATCTCAGAGCCACATGGTTCATTTCCAAAATTCTCCCCCTTCCTCTCATTGCATAGCATAATCCTAAAATATTAACCACAGGGTTCATTCTACTTCAGTAATCTCACTTAACTGCTTCTTGCTCAGAAGAAGAAAACAAACAACAAACAACAAACCAAACATGATAATTACGGAACAGAGTAGAGTGTCCATTAAAACCTCCAGCCCAGTCTTCCCCTTTTGCAGCAGTTCTCAGACTGGCTGAGTAGCCTGTTGTCACAATGTTGCTGTAAATAAACTTTCTTTTAAAAATCTTTTAATTGAAGGAACCGTTCTTGTCTGATGGCCATTCCTGGTCTCCTGAATAACACTGCCTGCATGTTTTATGCATGGTGGAATTAATTGTATAATAAATTAATTGTTTCTCATCTTCATAAAGGGAGATCTGGTTGCCATTATAGGTCGTGAAGTTGTTGATAGGGTACAGGAAATAAAGCAGATGGCCGCCTCTTACTTCTACTCTGGCATCATTCTCCTCCCTGGGACCTAGCAACCAGGAAGTTTGCCTGCACTCCTATGGCTTCTCCCATTATATTCCAGGTTCTGTGTATAGCCTTTCACCTCTTCACTAGCTAATTCTGGAAAGTTGTATTATTCTGCGTTTAAAGTTTCATCCTTACAACACGTAATTACCCTTGCTATTAGTCCTAAGTTCACCCTTATGGCTTCCTAGTTCAATGTATATTACTTTTCCCCAAGAAGTTCTCCAAGAGGAAGAGATGCTACGTCAAGAAGGGCTACATCAGTGATCCCTGACATGCAGGTAGGATAGTGACATTTACTTAGTATACTGCAGGAGACTTAAGGAGGAGGTCCCTTCTGCATATAAAAGGTGTGTGGCCATGATACTCAAGAAGAAGGAAGATCAAAATGTGGGCACGTCACCCCTTCCTAGAATTAAGAACAAAGCACACATTGAAAGAGTTAAAGGGAGCATTTGTGCAGCTCAATCCAAAGGATGGTCCCAACGACTGCGGCTGCCAGGGATCCATCCCACAATCAGTCACCAAACATAGACACTATATCATAAGCCAGCAAGATGGTGCTGAAAGGGCCCGGATATAGCGGTCTCGGGGGAAAACATACCAATCCCTGGCAAACATGGAGNAGAGAGAGAGAGAGAGAGAGAGAGAGAGAGAGAGAGAACAAATGCAGCCAGTATTTGGATATTTGGATAAACATCTCCTTTATTGCTATTATATTTGTCAAAACAATATCTTCACGACCAGCAGGATCTGCCAAGATGTTGCTGGCACATGATGTACCCTATTGGCTCCTCAGGAACAGAGGTGCTACTCTCGGGATCTTCATTCTTCTGGGCCAATGAGTTGTCCAAGGTTCCAGATGTAGCATTGCTGGGCAGTAGCTCCTTATTTTTTTTCCTGTATTTAGCTCTCCTATATTTATACCAAGCCTGAAATCAGACCAAGATAGATGCTGTTTAATCATACTGATCAGGTAATACTTTGATCAGAAGACACATCATTCAACTTCATATGGAACATTCCTCCCTTTACAGCAGAACAGGGTTATAAGTGCCCACAAAGTTTTTAGGGCTTCCAGTATTACCCAGGGTACAGGATGTACTCACAGCATGAGAGACTCCAGTTTCCATCCTATCACCACCAAAACCCATCAGACAAATTTACTTAGCACACACAGCACCAGTTCTGCAGAAGCGTTCAGAAAACAAGCTGTTTGCCAAACTCTGGACATGATCTGGATCATTCCATAGTCAGACTTTCAAAGCAGTCAAACCTTGCCTTCTTCATAATGGAAGGGGATTTGGGGCAATATCTCAGAATTGACCCATGGTACTAAGTGTGGATATTTAAACGCAGAGCTGCATTTGTCTGCCATCTTCCTCAAGCCTTACAACAGAGAACCACCTCTTATCCCACATCGTTTTCACCTTAAACAATTTCCTTCATTGAATTGGCAAGTCATCCCCTGCTTCCTGTTCATTCTCCCACTCTGTTAGCTATGTGCTTAGTTTTAGCTTTTAGTAATTTCTTTTAGAATTATCTATTTTATGTATATGAGTATGCAATCATTGTCTTCAGACACAGCAGAAGAGGGCATCAGATTTCATTACAGATGGTTGTGAGCCACCGTGTTGCTGCTGTGATTTGAACTCAGGACCTTTGGAAGAGCACTCAGTGTTCTTAACCAATGAGCCCCCTCTCCACCACTAGTATTTAGCAATTTGATACAACTCAGATGTCTACTAATGCTTCTTCCTGCCATCACATGAATATTTTTTCATGGTCACCTTGATTTGCAACATAACTCCAGAGAGAAATACTCTGTAGAGGATGCCCAGTTAAGGGATAAGGACAGCATTGCACTCACAATACCTTAACCCAAAATTTGTCTTGCCTACAAGATGTGTAGGGACAAAGTTGGAGCAGAGACAGAGGGAATGACCAACCAATGACTGGCCTGAGTTGAGACACATCCCATGGGCAAGCACCAATCCCTGATACTATTAATGATACTGTTATGCATGTAGACAGGAACCTAGCATAAATGTCCTCTGAGAGGCTCTACCCTGTAGCCAATGGGGGAGATGCAGAGTCCCACATTCGCTGGAGTTCAGAGTCTTATGAAAGTGTTGGGAGAAGAATTGGGGGATCTGAATAGGACAGTGACTCCAAAAGAAGACCAACATAATCAAGTAACCTGGACCCTTGAAGGCCAAAGAAACTGAACCACTAAACAAAAAGTGAGCATGTCCAGACCCTGCCCTCCGGCACACATGCAGCAGATGTGCAGCTTGGATTTCATATGGATTCCCAACAACTGGACGTGGGGTGCCTATCCCTAAATATGTTCCCCTCTGTGGAATCTACCTGGGCTGCCTTGTCTAGCTTCAGTGGGAGAGGATGCACCTGGTATTGCAGCAACTTGATAGTTGCTGGGCATAGGGGAAAGGTCCTACTCAGGGCGGCTATCCATTCCTAGAGGAGAAGGGGAAGGGGAAATTGGAGAGGGTCTGCATGAGAAGGTAATGGATGAAAACTGAATAATTAATTAAAGAAAACAGAAATAATCTGCAGAGGATCCTTTTGTCACACAATGTCAGTATCATGCAGTTGTGTATGGCATGCATTCATCCATAGCTATGCCTATGATGCTAGAGCTGGATATTCGTTAACCTTGTTTCATTCATGCCACAGAGAAGACCTAGTACCTTCATATGGTTTTCCTTTCGGGAAACATGTTCTATTACTGCTAGAAATGGGGAAGACACCCTAGCTGCAGTTTACTTTTCAAAACCCATTTCTACTTCCAAGAACAAATTAGTGTGACTCTTGCTAGACACAGAAGCTCGGACTATAAGGCAAGACCATGTCAGTCCTGATGAAAGTCTGAGATGGACTAGCCTGCTGAATTTGTACCAACCTTCACCTTGCTTTCGTCCACATCAATGAGTTCTGCAAGTGCTTTTCTGTGAAGAGAAAAAGAACACAGGTTACCCATCACCACTGGGGAGGGAAGAACAGTGCACCTGTAAAATTTCACCATATTTTTATTTTGCTATCCCTATCAGGCATGATGAGAATGATGCCTTCATGCCCTCATCTTATACACGGGAAAAATAAAACAGAGTGGTCAAGTGACTTCCAGAAAATTACACAGCAAGTTGAAGAGGAAATAGAGCAGACATGTAAGAATGCCCCCCCATACCCCCCAAAAAAAACCTGTGGGCTGTCAGAGGGGTTGGAGGATCCCAGGAGGACATGGCCCACTGAATCACCTAAGCAGGGCCCATATGGACTCACAGAGACTGAAACCACAAGCACGGGGCCTGCAAAGCTCTACAGTAGATCCTCTGTGTATATGTTATGGCTCTTAGCTTGGTTTCTTTTCTGGGACTCCTGAGAGTAGAAGCAGGTATATCCCTGACTCCTTTGTCTGCTCATGGGATTCCTTTCCTCCTATTGCATTGCCGTGTTCTGCCTCAATAGGAGGGCTTTCACCTTGTTTTACTGTATCATGTTTTCTCCTGTTTGACTGGTGTTTCTTAGAGCCCTGGTCCTTTCTGAAGAAGAGATGGAGGCTGAATGGATCTGGGGCAGGTAGGGGGAGCTAGGAGGGTGGAGAGAGGGCAAACTGTGGTCAGGATCAATGTTTGAGAGAACAATCTATTTTCAATAAAATAAAAAAGAATGTAGTCTGCACCTAAAGAGTGACACCTCAAGTTGTCCTCCATCTACACAGCCTTTCAGCACGCATAGGAATGAACTCACACCAACCATACACATCCATGTACAGGAGCATGCCTATGCACTGAAAAATGGCATTTCATGTCCAATAGTGTGTTCAGCTTTTCAAGTTCACTGTGCCTTAGAAATGCCTTCCAACTTTCCATCATTTTCCTTAGAGCATTTATACTGATATCAGCTTTACTAACATACAGTTTGCCTAAGCTATTTTTCTAGCTTCCCTACTATTATATCCCAGGAAACCCCAAGACCTGCAAAAGTCATAGCCAAGGGCATAGGACATTGGATATCCAGATGGACTTGGGCAGGGTAATCTGCTGCCCCAAAAGCCCAGTGCCTACCATCTGCCTGCAGGACTGATGGAATTTAGACACTCCGCGTTGCTTCCGGTTTTCTAACTGGGTCCCAATAAGAAACCGATCTCCAGGCTAGTGTTTTATGTACTTTTACCCAGTGAGCCATCTCTTCAAGCTCCCACTTCCTTTGTGATACAATATATCTGACACTGGTTCCATATTCACTGTGATGATCCCCAGGCTTCTAGCCTCCCTCACTTCATATGGGTGGTACTTTGTTTTTCTTTAACCAGGAGGGAACAGAGTTACTGATTGCTCAAAATTAGAAACATAGAATTGATAGAGCCAGCAATTCAGAGTCTTGGTATATACCACAAAAGAATTAAAACATGTAGTTAAAGAGCTGAAAGCAGATGGGCCACAGACCAAACTCACTCGGCTATCCCTTTATGTGTGGTGAGAAAAGTAAGTGGATTAGATAGATATACAATGCCTTTAAGACATTCAGCTTCGAGAAAGCACCGATTCTACCCCATGTAGGAACACACACACACAAGCACGGAAGACACTAATAAGATCAACAGGGTACTCTGCAAGGGGGAAGCTCTGCAGACTTTCCTGCCTCTGGCAGTGCCTCAGGACAAAAAGACAAAATAGGCAGTAGGGCCAGAGGGGGGGCCTGGACAAAGGTTTAATAAGCACAAGGGTTTGTATTAGCATCATAAGATACTCTGAAAATCCTTTCTCCAAACGTTTGGAAACCACTGCTTACTCTGCACTTTAGACTTGGCTTAGACAGGGGGTTTGTGTTTCTTTGTTTCTTCTAAGACCACCTTAAAGTGAAAGAAAAGCATCCCTGGGGGATAAAGTGAAAGAAACCCATCACCTCGGGCATCGTGGAAGCTTGTTTCTTTGTCCAAAGTGCATGAAGAGGTCAACTTTTAGCCTCAGCGGCCCTACTTCCTCACCCACATCATAAATTCAGCTGAAGATCTCCTTAGTTTTGTAGTTTCGGGGCCAAGAAGGGAAGCAGGCTGAGCCAAGCATGGAACGAATCTGACCTGCTAAGGAGTCTGGGGCAGGACTTCAAACTCCTAAGTTGGATCACTGGTTGGGGCTAGACGGTAAGCAAAGCCACCTTTGTTAATGCACAGTCTGTCCTAAGTTATAATGTAAAATGAACTTGGGATTTAACTTGGGGAAAGAGACTTAGCCTACTAAGTCTAGGGGTTTTGAGTTCAAGATTCAGGATGCGTTTCTGTTTGTCTGGTTTTGTTTGTTTGTTTGTTTGTTTAAATGAAGAAGTAGGCACCAGGACATAGTAAAGGAGCCCAGAGTCTCGGAAAACAATAAATTCTGAAAAATAGGATGTACTTACCTTCGGTGTGCATCAGGATACTGGGTCTCTTGGAAAGCCTTCTCTAGTTCACACAGTTGGGCATCGGTTAACTTCTTGTGTTTTATTTGCGTGTTGTTGGAGCGAGGAGGAACCGCTCCAGCTGCTTTCGCGGACTCTTTGGGACGGGCTTGCCTTTTCTTTCTTGTTTCAGAGCTGTCGGTTTGCTTGTATTTAAAGGTCGGGTGGTCGTCCTGGCCTAGCTCATGCAGGACTCTTACACCTCTTTCAACGTGACAACAGGCTGCAGAGGCCTCAGCCCTCTGCTGAGATTCAGTCGTTATTACTTCTTCATAGAAGCTCACCCCATAATAGTCGAGGTCGAAGTAGAAGTACTTGCTCTCCATTGCTAGAGCTTGGCAGATGGAGCCTACTCTGAAGCACCTCCCAGTTCACCGGCTGAAATCCTGCGCGTGTCCCACACTATCCACCTAACTCGCTCCTGGGTGGGGCTAAACTTCGGCACGGAAGTGGGGGGTTGGGTCTGTGTGGGCGTGAAGAGTAGAATCCATCCCAGGGAGGCAAATAGTTGCCATTAGGAAGCCTGAGAAGAGGAATGTTTCAAACAAGATGCTGACTTTAGGGTAAATTCAAGAAAGGAGACCTGAGTTGGACCTGAATTCAGGCGACTCCCTGCATCCCAAGAGAGGCCACTGAGGAAGACTAAAGATCGGATATTTAAGGTTATTTAGAGGCAGAGAATAGGGTAGGGATAATAATTTAAAAAGAACACTGTGTTAAACGTGGGGAACATCTCATGACCCCACCTTCCAGTTTCACGGCCCAGTGTTAGTTCTCCATGCTGGAATTAAGTTGACATTATGGGTTAGGGACTTCTGCTCCCTATGTCATTTAAAGTCACTGAAAGCACAGTGGGCTTGGTCCACCGAGGCACAGGAGCAGAATTGAAAGCATTTTCCTTAGTAAGATCCAGTGACAAAGAAGCCCCATTGATCACTGTGAGAATGTCACGCCTGTCTAGAATGTCACAGACAAAAGTGCCAAGGTAGCATGGGGGTCCTTCCCTCTTTGTGTTTCAGGGAAGGTTAAAACTTCATATCGAGAGAGCATTAGAATAACTCCCTAGAACAGAACACTTTACACAAATGTTAAAGTACATACATTGGGGCTGGAGAGATGGCTCAGCAGTTAAGAGCACTGGCTGCTCTTTCAGAGGTCCCGAGTTCAATTCCCAGCAACCACACGGTGGCTCCCAACCATATGTAATGGAATCTGATGCCCTCTTCTGGCATGTCTGAAGACAGCAACAGTGTACTTACATAAAATAAAATCTGAAAGAAAGAAAGAAAGGAAGAAAGAAAGAAAGAAAGAAAGAAAGAAAGAAAGAAAGAAAGAAAGAAAGAAAGAAAAAGAAAAGAAAGATGTACACTAGGCAGTTTTCTAATCAGAGAATTTTGGAGTTATCATTTGGGTCTTCAGTGGTGGAGACCTTCTTGCCTAGGGTGAGTGAGGGGAAAAGTAAAAGTATATTGACATGAGAATTTCTTTTTGTAAGCATGTGTGCTGGAATCCAAAACAGGCCAATGAGAACGCTTGGCCAAGATGGACCCTGTCTTTCATCTCTGGTTAGAATTTGAGTGATTAATCACTACAAAGGGAAAGGGGTGGAGGGTTCAGGAAATAGGGGGCCCGTATCAAGCTAACTAACTTTGTTAGGAAAAACAAACCCTGGTTTTCACACTAGGAAGGGTTTCATTATTAAGAGATTCTAAAATATCAAATGTGATCATTTTTGTTTCATCATAAGAGGTTCTTGCAACCTGGAGAGACATACTGTAGCCAAAAATTACAGACTTGCAGAAGTGGAGCGTGAGCAGGATAATAGCAAAGACTATTTCTGAAAAAAAAAAAAAAAAAAAAAAAAAAAAAAAAAAAAAAAGTGTCTAGTTTTAGAGCCGGGTAGGTAGCTCTGTGGGTAAAATGCGTGCTACCAGTGCCTGATGACCTGACAGATCTCAGAAACTAGGCCAAAGCTAGACGGATTGGGTCTGAAATACTGCTCAGTGAGTAAAGAGGGCCAGTGACTTGAGTCCAATGCTGGAAGGAGAGAAGCCACTCTCAGCAAGTTGTCCTCTGACTGTCACACACACACCATGGTATACATGCACATGCATACTATCCTGTAATAGGTTTTTCTTCTGGAGAGATGCAATACACACACACACACACACACACACACAAATAAGTAAATAAATAAATAAATAAATAAATAAATAAATAAATAAATAAGTTTAGGAATATTGGAATAGTAGGTTCTCCTCTAGGGCCTGTGACCTCTTCAGATATGGCACGAATTTCCTCCTAGTGAATGGATCTTATGTCCAACTAGAAACCTGTGGTTACTCCCAAGACAGGAATGCTACTATTGCACTGTTGGCTTATTTTTCTGTGGTGGACAGATGGAGCCTACTCCGAAGCACCTCCCAGTTCACGGGCTGAAATCCTGCGCATGTACCACACTATTCACCTAACTCGCTCCTGGGTGGGGCTAAACTTCTGCACGGAAGTGGGGGGTTGGGTCTGTGTGGGCGTGAAGAGTAGAATCCATCCCAGGGAGGCAAATAGTTGCCATTAGGAAGCCTGAGAAGAGGAATGCTTCAAACAAGATACTGACTTTAGGGTAAATTCAAGAAAGGAGACCTGAGTTGGACCTGAATTCAGGCGACTCCCTGCATCCCAAGAGAGGCCACTGAGGAAGACTAAAGATTGGATATTTAAGGTTATTTAGAGGCAGAGAATAGTGGGTTGTAGGATTTATAGCTGAGTCCGACTACTGAGTCCTGTTCTCCTTTGGCAGCTTGTGTAGCACCGTTTGACATCCTGAGAGCTATTCCTCATGGAAGAGGCTTTCAGGTCAGGTTAGTTCCAGCCTGATTCCTGATCTGTGTGCTTGAGCTGTATAGTGTCTGCAGCAATTTCTTGGAGACACCAAGGGCAACAGCAGGATCCTATAATTGTCTAGGGAGTTTCTTTGACCCAATCTGGTCAATATCTTAAAAGGAGATTTCCCTTGCTTGGCAATATTTGTGTATGAAAATGTAAAAAATGCTTTTAAAAAGAAGTCTTACTTGAAACAAAAATATAATTGAGAGCTATGGTGTTTGAAGAACTATGAAGTATTGGTATGATTAATTGTTTGGTATGCTTAATAATTTGGTATGCTTAAATAATTGTGTAGACATTTAAATTGTATGAATTATTTATAGACTTTAAAATGCTATTTGTGCTTCATATTAAAGCATATTTAAACAACAGTCTAAAAAATTTTTGAGGGTTCTGGAAAGATGGCTCAGAGGTTAAGAGCCTGAATGCTCTTCCAGAGGTCCTGATAATGAGATCTGGCGCCCTCTTCTGGCCTGAAAGCATACATGCAGGCAGATCTCTGTATACATAATAAATCTTAGAAAAATATTTTTGAAAGTCTATAAATATACTGCTGTCTTTTTAAAATACAAATTAATTTAAAGCCACACATATGCTCAGCATTGGCAATTATAAAATTAAAATATTAGCTGGGCGTGGTGGTGCACACCTTTAATCCCAGCACTTGGGAGGCAGAGGCAAGTGGATTTCTGAGTTCGAGGCCAACCTGGTCTACAGAGTGCGTTCCAGGACAGCTAGGGCTACACAGAGAAACCCTGTCTCGAAAAAAAACAAAAATTAAAAAATTTAAAAAATAAAATTAAAATATTGATTAAATATTTAAAGGAGTAAAGACTGAACCTGGAGAAATGGGTCAACATTGCGCTTTTTACAGAGAACCACATGTCAGCACAAAACTATTCATAATTCCAGTTCTATGGAAATCTGATGAACTCTTCTGGCCTCAGTGGACATTGCATACATAGGTACTGCATACGTGTATGTTGTACATACATGTAGAGAAAATACTTATAAACATCTTTAAAAAAAAAAAAAAGAAAAGAAAAAGAAGAGAGCACCAACAATGTTCTAATTCCCACCGTGGAAACACCCATGTCTGACCTTGGTTCAGGTTTCATTTGCCAAGCAGCTTTCCAGAAGCTTTCTCGTTCCCTTCTGCATTGGATAGGTGTCCGAAGAGGTCCAGGGTCCATGCCCAAGAGTTGCAAGGCCTGCAAGCTTGCAGGCCCATGGTGAGCCTATTTTTGTCTGATATTCCTGCCCCTAGTCTTGGAGCTGGGACGTTCTTCTTCAGTCCTTGGGTCACTTCAGCCAAATCTCTCTGAAGCCAAACAGCAACTGCTCCTTGGGCCTGTGATCTGAACTGTGGCCCTAAGCACCCCTTTTCTCAACTATTAGGGTCGCTTCTTACTTCCCTATGTGATTGGCAAGCACGTAACCTCCTCCACAAGGACAAGACCACTGGCAACAGTGTTAAAGAGCTTGCAACCTTACGGATTCCGTGACCTTGAACTTCTGACACTGCTCACTTCCCTCCCTGCCTGCCTTGTGCCCTTTCGCATGCTTTCTTTCCTTCACTCCATTCCAGCCGCAGACCTTCTTCACCCTGCTCTTTACAGTCTCAGTTTCCCCTCTCCCTGCCCCTCCCACTCTCCCTTACACCCCTGCCTGAAGTAGGCAAGGCTAGCACCTCGGACTTACTGGCATCTTCCCCCATCTTCACTGCATGGTATGCTTTTACCCCCCCACACACACACACACACCTCCTGCCCTGCTGTCTTGAGCTCACGGAAGGTAGGAGCCCTACACCCAGTCTCTCCTGTGAGCTCTGAACTGTGTGTCTGCCTGGTCCAAGTTTAGCAAAGCTCTTGCTCAGTCAGTTGAGCTGTCCTGTGTAGCCGAGCACTCTCATTGTCTGCTTTGGGCTGTTCTTATTCATGCATACACCCAACAGAAGTCTGGAGACCCTGGCCTGACTTGTGCAAAGTCTTCTTATCTTTATCCAGCCAGGATTCTCCCTGACTGTAGTGAGGATCTTGTGAGTAGCTTGTCATCTACAGTCCCATACCTTACTCCTTGGCTATGAATTCTTACTTTTCCAGTTTCCACTACAGTGAATCTCAAACCCAGAATTCACTGCAAGGCCCTACTGCAGCTGTCTCTACATTCACCTTTCATCCTCACCTTAATTCACACATCTGGTAGCCCCAACAGATTTCAGACAATGGAGAGGCTAGACAGCTTTTGTTTGGAATCTTGAATGAACTTTGACCTTGTGCTCAGCACCTCTCCTTGTATCTATTTTGAGAGCTCCAGCCTTCAGAAACAGGCAGTAAATTTTCCTTTTATACTTATGTTGCTGTGAGACAGAGTCAACTGCATACCTGTACATTTTCACAACTACTTTCACTTCTGACCTGTTGGCCTCATATCCATTAAATTGTGGGTCCTGGCAGCTTCTCTGAAAGTCTCTAAGGACAGATTTAACTCCTGATGATTAATTCTACTCTTCTTTGGAAAGTCTCTAGGCTCAAACACTTTTGTTTCTGATTCTGTATTGTGTGGGCATTATTCCCAGGTGTATTGAACTGGAGAAGTTTCCCTTGGTCTTGATTAGTAGGGTCTTTCAGTCTGTGTAATCCAGTTTCTCCTATCATGCAGCTGTTAGTGAATCCAGAAAAGCCTGTCCTGAAGTGGCTTCAGGTCAAAGAGAGCAGTGTAGAACTGTTCCTGATACTTTAAGGAGAGTTATTCTGGGAAGCAGGTTGTCCACCTCTCAGCACAGTAGCTTCTTATTTTTCCCTATGTTTGACACACCTAGTCTTAAACCAATCCTACAAACAGACAAAAAGAGTTTAATTAGTATATTAAATAGTATTCTAACGACAGAACATTATTTAACAATATTTGAGAAAACTTTTATAGAGGTGGTTTTTATTGGCAGTGGGGTTTGAATAAAGGGTGTTGCAAAGGCTTCAGAAGTGTACTGCTACGGAACTTAACTAGTAAGATTTAAGAACCCATTTTCTGGGCTTGGAGAGATGGCCCTTCCAGAGAGCCATGATTCAGATCCCAGGACCCATATGGTAGCTCACAACCATTTCTAATTAGTTCCAGGTGATCCAAAGCCCTGTTGTGGCCTCCCCAGGTACCAGGCACATATGTTCTATACAAACATGTATACAGGCAAAACACCCATATTTGTAAAATGAAAACTTTCAATAACCTATTTTCTAAATGCTCTTATATAGCAGAAAGCTGATCGTGCCCCTCCAGAGTGACAGTGATGTAGAATGCTTGACACACCGGTTTCCATCATCCATGGGGAAAAAAAAGAAATCCCTGGAGAAACCCCTTACAGGCAACACCGTATCTTCTCCTTTATTAAACCCACTGTGACCACCTCAAATCTGAGACAATGAAGGCCTGGTTCTCCATTCTCATTCAGGCTCGACTGTGAATCTGGCTTTCAGCCCTGGGATGTAGGCTCATTGGCATGTTCTGTTGAGCTTTAATCGTACCTACTTTCCAGCTAAGTAATACCAGATAGAGAAATTAGAAACCTGAAGGTTCCTCTTTTGTTATATCCCCCCCCCCTCAGTTTACCTACTGTAAAGTTCTGGGGGCAGACAGACTTATAGGCCACACATATAGGAAAATACTATACTCATCTACTGACAAACCTTTCAGACATTGCTATTTCCTGCAAGCTATCCACAGACCTCTACCTACTCTATTGTGTAGACACTGAGAAGAACATTATTATGAAGCTAGTATTGGGATCAGAGGTCTAACATTAGTTTGACTCGTTTACCTGCCTCGTGGCATTACTTATGTGTATATAATCGCAGTATTGCAGCCCCAAGTCTCCTCAATATATACACTATTGCTGGGGCTTTTCAGGTTATATACAAAAGAAATAGACAGACTTCAAATATGCACGTGAGATGATTTAAAAGAAGCAACGAACAGAAAGAAAAGCTTTGTATTAGTTCTTCAAATTAGCAGTTTGGGAATTGGCTAAGTACAATGCCATGCAAACCTCATTAAGGTGGATCCTAAAAGGATGGGTCAGATTGTCTTATGATATTTGTGGCCTTTTCATATGTCAGTGGTATATAGGGGCTGGACATTTTCATACCTCAATACATAAAAAATAGGAGTGTCACATAAGTTACACCTATTCTAGTTAGGGGACAGTGTGGTGTGGAAGTCTTCAGCCATAACCTAGCTGTGGTGCTTTTTTCTTTTCATGTTTATTTGTTTGAAACATTGTTTGTTCCTACACAGTAACATCACACTTTCTATCTCTGTGAATTTGACAACTGTACAGACCCATAAACATGTAAATATATTCTGTTGTTGCTCCCATGTCTAGATTAGGGTTTTTTGTTTTGTTTTGTTTTGTTTTGTTTTCTTTTTGCTAAAGAGTTTCAAGATAGAACCATGTTATAGCATGAATCAGTGTCATTCTTTTTGGAGGGTGTTTCTGAGCATTGAAATTAGTGGTTCAGTACTCCTTGATCAGAAAGAGGGATTCAATACTTTTATAATATATATTGCATCATTCATATATATTATAATCATATATATTATATAATATATTATATACATTATAATCATTCATCCTTCAAAGGATGTTGTTGTGCTTCTCTTACACAGTGTGACAATATAGGTGTGATTGTGTGTGCATACACATGTGCTCAAGTGTCTTCTTTCAGTTAATTATCCTTAACAGTTAGAATTTTATATAAGGTTAGGATTCTCTAGCTTTATTTTTGTTTAGCTTGAGCCTCAAAAAATAACAATCTTTGAACTGAAATTCTTTTAGTATCAAAATAAAGCTTTTAATCATACATGAGGTCCTCAAGGAGACTGGTAATTTTACTGATCATGAAAATAATCAAAATAGCCAACCCCTGGGTGAAAGGGAAAACATCCAAATAGCTAAAGCTTTAAAGGAGAAGAAGCTAGACAGATATTACTGGGAACATAAGTAAACCTTAGGAGCTTATACATTTTGATTATGAAATATTCCTTATTGATCAAACATATGCTGTTATTTATCTGTATGTTCTATCAACTTGGTTTTGAGAAATCAGCAAAGATATAAGTAGTTAGACATATATCTTAAATTATTCTTTGTTAATTTAAATGTATTTGTATAATTTAAAACTTATATTTATCATATATATTATAAATTAAATCAGTATGTCGTACCAAATATAATTTTGAATTTTTAATCACCATGTAAAATTCATGTCAATCTAAACTATTTGAGACTTGTTTTCTTAGTCTAAAAGTAGATACAGTAATAAACATAGTCAAGTAGGACTAAGAAAGTTTTGCAATTGTTGCTTTATATCACATGGTCATCTTAAGATGGTGAAGTCACATGGAAGGTTGCAAGCCATGTGGCCATTTACATAGTGGTGAGGTTACCAGCCAAGATGAAGGAAAGTCATATGGTTGTTGTTTAAAACATATGTGTTTTTAGTAGATATATATTTCTTTAAATGTGAGTTGGAGCCAAGTAATATATATGTATAAATCCAAGTTACAAGTATAGAGAGAATTGAATCATATATCTATCTATCTATATATATATAGATATATAGTATATAACATAGACCTAGGAAGCCAACTAAAGCTTATTTTGGTAGTTACTCAAACTATGAGTAGAAGAATATGTGATCATATTGAAGAATATTATTATGAAGTAACTGATAACTAACTTGTATGTTTTAATTATTTTGAACACTTTTAATAGGTATATTGTTAGGTTTAAGCTAAAGGCAGTATCAGGACACAAATAGATTAATAAGTTGCAGAAAAATAGCAAAACCTTGGCTGAGGGAGCTATTATCACAAGGTCACAATTTGTATGGTAGCTTGTTTGGTTATCAACATTGTAGAATTTAGCTTTAGAAGGAGCCATGCATTGGGCTGAAAAGAGCACATTGCCTGCGTGGACAACAGTGGGAAAGCCTGCATGCGGGCGGGGTGGGGCAGGGTGGGGCATGGTGGGGCAGGGTGGGATGTGTGTGTGTGTGTGTGTGTGTGTGTGTGTGTGTGTGTGAGAACCCCATCATCCTTGGTAGCCCCAGGAGTCAGCATTTTCTCATACAAGGGAATCATTGATAAGCCCCCAGGGACAGTGGCCAAGCTGCCACTACAAGAGGGAGTACAGGCCAGTGGGCAGCCAGTGGCTGTCAGGGCCTCTGGGGTCTTTTCCCGGTGATAGTCCAGGGTGGATGTGGAATTGAGGGTGGGGTGGCAGTGATAGGAAGGGGTAAGGGGTATGGAGTGAGGGATGGGGAAGGTGGTGATGGTAGTGATAGAGTAGAATCCTTTGCCTCCTTCTCAGAGCCTTAGGGCTAGAGGCTCTTCGGTGTAGGGTAAATCCTTGTTGGCTTCACTTTGTGAGAGGAACATTTTTGCCTCTTGGGAGGGTTCTGACATCTCCTTTATCTATAGGAAGGTCTGGTTCAGGTGTGGCTCAGAACTTGTTATTAAATTCTTGCCCAATTTCTGGCCCGCAGGCTTGCTCAGGAAGACCTTAGGTGACCTCAGCACAGAGCCTCTAAGGCAGCCATGTACAGAGGCAACAACTGGGTAAAAAATAGGGCGAAAGCTCATCCTCAAACTCTTTCTTTTGGCCCTGGCAGATTCTCCAATATCAAGTGTGTCCATCCCAGACATGTCCCACCAGGGTATAGGGGCACAGGTCTATGAACTTTATTATAAAAGCTATTAAGCTGCTTAGTAGAAACGTTTTTCGGCTGCTCTCCAAGACTCCCCTCCAATGTTGAGTTAACTGATCTATCTGTGAGGGGTGTGTGTGTGTGTGTGTGTGTGTGTGTGTGTGTGTGTGTGACTATTTTCAGAGAGATTCACTCACCCATCAGGTTGTAGGGGTCTTCTCTAGGGTCCCTTTTTATGGAACCAGATGTGGGAGCCAGGATGGGGGAAGGTGAGGGATACAGAGTCACGAATCCTCAAAACAGTACTCCAGAAACCAGCATCATGTACATAGCTACTACTATATGGCATAGCAGTAGCCACTGCCCTGTTCCAGGCCTAGTAATGTATCACTAGCTTTGTAGGATCCTCTAACTTGTGTCACACAGTACATCAGCAGACATAGGTCCTTGAATCCTGTTAGAGCAGTATGGACTTGCTCACCATCCTCACCATCCTCCAGGTCTCACTCACTAAAAACAAAAACTGCTTTTACTTCACAAAGTTTGAAAATCTGAACAAAATGGACATTTTTGTACATAAATACCACTTACCAAGGTTAAATCAAGATCAGGTAAATTATTTAAACAGCCCAATAACTTCTAAAGAAATAGAAGCAGTCATTAAAAGTTTCCTAACTAAAAAAACAAAACAAAACAAAACAAAACAAAAAAACAACCCAGTGCCAGATGGTTCTACTGCAGAGTTCTACCAGACTGTCAAAGAAGAGCTAATATCAATATCTATTCCACAAAGTAGAAACAGAAAGAGCACTGCCAAATTCATTCTATGAGGCCACAGCCACCCTGATACCTAAACTACATAAGAGTTTTTATAAGTTATTAGCATAGATCCTAAAGATCTAAGCAATTAAATTATTACAACTACTGAGTCAAAAATGTTAATATGTTCATGTTTGTGTTGATACATCTTCAGGTTTAATTATGCTGTTCACATATATGTAAAGAGGATCCCCAAACTAAGTTTTTGATAAATATGCAGGATATTCTAATTAAATAATTAATTAAATTAATAAATATGTAGCCTGTTTTAATTTTATTATTGGATATTTCTTTATTTATATTTCCTATGTTATCCCCTTTCCCGGTTTCCCCTCCAAAAAACCCCTATCCCATCTCCCCTCCCCCTGCTTCTCTGAGGGTGCTCCCACTCCCACCTCCCTGCCTTTGCATTCATCTACACTGGGGTTTAGACCCTGGGAAGTCTGGTTGATTAATAATGTTGTTCTTCCTATGGAGTTGCAAACCCTTCAGTTCCTTCAGTCCCTTCTCCAACTCCTCCATCGGGGACACCTGTGCTCAGTCCAATGTTTGGCTTCGAGCATCTGCCTCTGTATTTGTCAGGCTTTGAAAGAGCCTCTCAGGAGCCAGCTATATAAGGCTCCTATCAGCAAGCAGTTCCTGGCATCGACAATAGTGTCTGGGTTTGGTATATGGGATGGATGCAGTCCTGGGGAGGTGGGGCAGTCTCTGGATGGTTATTCCTTCAGTCTCTGCTCCATATTTTGTTTCTGCATTTGTTCCCGTCAATATTTTGTTCCCCCTTCTAAGATTGACTGAAGCATCTACACTTTGGTCTTCCTTCTTCTGGAGCTTCATATGGTCTGTGAGTTGTATTTTGGGTATTCTAAGTTTATGGGCTAATATCTACTTATCAGTAAGTGCATACCATGTATGTTCTTTTGTGATTGGGTTGTTTTTATTTTGTTTTGTTTTTATCTTCTTTTGCCAACTCCAGTTTCTTAGGGCATTCCCAAGGATAAACCATAATTGAACAAGCTCATTTATGACTCAAAACCAAATATATAAGCACAGCCAGGAGATAAGGTATTAGCTTGTTCAGGAGCACCTTGCAAAAATCAAAGGATACTTTAATCCCCACTGACACCTATAGAAACACAGCATAGTTGTCAATGCTGATGTGGGATCAGAGGCTCTACCAGTATGCTTTCTCCTGTGGGCTTTCTCTGGATCCCAATAGGACTGATACAGCCATACCACAAACCATGAGCTGGCAAGAGAAGACAACACTCTGGTTTCGGAAGAGGGACTGACCCTCTTTTGAGTTAAATCACATGAAGACCACATGGTACTTCTAATTCTAGCCCCAGTCCGCAAACTTCCTCTCATTATGTTGTGACTCTTTGTCCTGGCTCTTATGTGGCTTACACTTTGCATAACTCAAAAGAAAAAAAAGTCACAGGTTTAAACAGGAGTCCAGGTTTTATTATATTAAAAATATCACTATGAAATTATAAGAATAAATACATATTGGCAGAGAAATGCTCAAGAGGTTGGTTAGATGCTCTTGAAACTGCTGACATAGGGTTTGGGGAAATCAGGAAGGCTTGCTCATCAACATTCACTGCCTGTGTGCCAGTCCTTTCCTGTCCTTGGGGAGGCAAAAACATCCCTGGTTTGGGAGAGTCAGGAGGGTAGAGGAGGGGCTTTATTTACAACAAGATGTTTCTATGCTTTATGCACACCTTCAAATGCTCAAAGAGCAATATCCCTGTGCCAACCCACCCTGGCCTATCAAGTCATTGCAGGATTGGTCACACCCTCCACCAGCGAGGCAAGAAAAGGATGTTCAGCCAGGGGAAGAGGGTCCACAGGCAGGCAACACATTCAATGACTGTCCCACCTCACCCCCTCCCGTGCTCCAGTTGTTTGGGGACCCACCTGAAGCCCAAGCTGCATATCTGTTATACATGTGGTGGTGATAGGAGCTCAGCCCCACCCCACATGCTAGCTCTTTGGTTGGTGGTTCAGTCTCTGGGAGCCTGCAATGGTCTAGGTTTGTCCACTCTGTTGGTCTTACTGTAGAGCCCCCAACCTCCTGGGGTCCCCAAGTCCTTCCCATAATTCTTCCACAAGACTCATGAACTCCATCTAATGCTTGGCTGTGGGTCCCTGCATTTGTTTTCATTGGCTGCTGCAGCCTTTCAGGGGACAGTTATGATAGGCTCCTGATGATCTCTTTAGTTTGCCAGGACTAAATTCTACTTTTTGTTTTTGAGAAGACAGCCATTAAGTTCATCTGCCTCTTCCTTACTGTCATCTTTAAAAATGAGGTTGACTTTCCTATCGTGCCTTGAGTTGTGATGCTGACTGATGCTGCCCTATTGTGCCTTGACTTGCACTTCACCAGTGATCACCTGCATAGACATGCTTCTTGAGAACTATGACAATACCTTTTCCTGAAAAAAGACATTTTCTTTGTCCATGAAACAAAGTTAATAATGTGCACTCAGAAGATCTTTGAGTTCAAGGCCAGCCTGCTCTACAGAGTGAGTTACAGGATAGCCATGACTACACAGAGAAACCTTGTCTGGAAAATCCCCCAAACAAAATAAACAAAAATATAACAGAACTGCAGCATATAGCTTGATAATATCTGTGTGCTATTCTGGGTCAGTAAAGCAAAACTGTCCTTATAAAACTATCCTGAAAGATCGAGTTCTCATTTCTTGCCATGTATTCTTTAATGAAAAATGAATGGAAAGATTGACAGGAGGCAATTCTAAGCTTATTCTCTAGTCACATTGCTAGCTTGGCTGAAGCATCATGGCACTCCTCAGCATCATCACCTTCCCCAGCCTGATTGGTTAAACAGAACCCTCCCCTCCCCTCCTATGTCAGAATAGCAATGATCTCACAATAGGAGGTGGCCTGACTACCAGCTCAGTCTGGAGGGNCACAGAACCCCACCCATCCTCAACCATTACCACACGTGAGTCAAGCAGGCTGGCACCAGCCCAGACTGGTGAGTATCTAAGAATCTATTCTCCTATTGTCAGGTGTAGCTGGGGTTACACAGTCGGTATAGCAGCCCACAATGGTGAATTCCCAGGTTAGCCAGAGCCATTTTCATACTTCCTGGCCTACTGGGGTCAATCAGAATGGACACCATCTCAGTTTAGTAAGAGGCTAAGATCTTATCCTGGGGTATCCTCCTAATACTTCCTGGTCTAGCTTGGGTTGAACAGCCTTTATGCCAAGATGACCTAGTATAGGATCAAGAGTCCACCTTACTGAATCATCCTGATACTCAGATTTGAGTTTAGGTCAAACAATTAACTGACCAGCCAAGTCTGGTTAGTTCCCTAGACCCCTGCCCTTCTGCAACTGTTCAGACAAGTGATTCATCACACAGTCCCAGGAAGACAATGTACTAGGCCATTCTAGTGAGTACCTTGTATCCCCACCTTCCTGTTGCATACAGTTAGAACCTGAGCAGCACCCCAGCCTGTTGAGTGGTCATGACTCCCTCTCTAGAACTTTCCTCAGACTCCCAGGCCTAATTCAGGTCAAGCAGTTGAACTTAGTTGGTGTGTGATCCCACAACTGTGAATTCCTTTGCCATCTTCAGATTCTCTGGCCCAGTTGGCATTAAGGAGCCTGGGCACTAGGCCAGACCAGTGAGTGATCAGTCACTTCTCTCCATCACAACCCTCACACTCTCAGACCTAGTCTGGATCACCTTGTTACTCAGCTTCCCAGTTGTCCAGTACCTCAGAACCTTGCCAGTCCACACCATTACTGAGCTCTCGGTCCCAGCTGGGAGACATGAAGCATGGCTAGCAGTTAAGATTGGTTCATGATCATGACCTTCCCCACATCATATTCACACTACTGAGCTAACTGGGCGAGATAAGATTATATTCCATCCCAGCCTGATGAGAGATAAATAGCCTATGTTGCTTGAGTGGTATTAGCCATTGCAGGCCTAGTTTATGGTGCACAGCCTACACTCTAGCCAAGCCTGATGAAAGATCTGGACCATTGTGCTCTCTGGACATCTCCATCTCCACAAATCCACATCACTCTTCGTAGGGATTGAGACCCCACACTCTGGTATCACTCTCACATTTCCATGCCTGGTCCCACTCCACCAGCTCCCAGGCAAGCAATATTTCCTTGTGACCCAGACCCATGCCCTCATCTACCTGCTCAGATTTAAGGAGTGATCTCAGTCATAGGCAGACTGTGGACCAGTTCAACCAGGTAAATGATCTTGATCCTATTTTCTTCTTTCATCACCACCCTTCTAGGTCTAGCTTGAGTCAAAAATCCTTCAAACAAGCTCAGCCTGCAAGGGAACCATATTTTTGTTCTTCTGTGTCATCCCCACAGTGGTTGACTTGCGGTCAGGCTGCCTGTTCTTAAGCCTATTTTGGTATGTAATCAAATTCTGGATGTTCCTCACCCCTGACAAGTCTCTCTCTCTCCCCTCTCCCTCCCCCTCTCCCTCTCCTTTCTCCGCTCTTTCTGTTTCTCTCTTTCTCTCTCTCTCTATGTCACACACACACACACACACACACACACACACACACACACGCAGAGAGAGAGAGAGAGAGAGAGAAAGAGAGAGAGAGAGAACTAACGATTACATGACTTCTTGGAGGTCAAGAAATGAGACTAGAAGAAACAATGAGTACCCTAGTAATCAAGACTCTTCCTCTTGTGTACCCTTCTAACATTCACAGGCCTTGCCTGGACTATGCAGCCTGAAGAAGAGATCAACCCAGTGGTAGACCAAGATTCACCATTAACCAGCCATCTCAGAGCTCTGGTGAAGTAGATCACATATTAGCACATTATGAGAAGTGTCCCAGACTACTGTCTCCATGTAAGCCCCATGTTCTCAGCCCAGACTGCTATTTGGCCAAGATCCAGCTCTACCATCACATCCTCCATCTACCAGGCCCTGTAATTATTGTAAAACCTGGTGAGTTTGTACAAATCTCACCTGCCATAGCCCTCCTCATCCTGACTTAGCTGGAGTCAATCACATTGTACATCAGAGAACTCAAGATCTAGTCCTCCTTGGTATGGTCCTAATACACACTAATAGCTTGAGCAGCAATTCCTGTACTCTAGCCTGGCCTGGTGAATGGCCCAGACCTCTGTACTTCCAAGAACATCCTCACATTCCAGGTTTAGAATGGCTTTAGCAGCCTGGGCACCATCCAGCCTGGTGAGGAGAAAGACTGCCCTCATGCTCCATCTATGTACTCCTTGGCCTAGTTCAGGTCAAGGAGCTTGCATGCCTGCCAAGTCTTGTTGGTGACCCAGAATGTTGTCCTCATGTATGCCTCACTGCAGTCTACCATGTGGTCCCACAATCCCAGGTATACTGTGTACCAGACCAGACCAGTAAGTGACAGATGCATGATCACTCTACCGGGGCTAGTTCAGGTCACGTAGCCTGCACACAAGCCACCTTTTTTCCCCCTAGAACTTGGTCCTTCCTTGTTATCCTCATATACACAGAGGTGTCTGGGACTGTGCCACCTACCTACCAGTATACTCTGGGGAGTGTTCAATGGCAGGCCCTCCCTCACTCAGGAGCCTAACAATCAAAGACTTGTTTAGAACAAACTGTAAGGGCAGCAGAAGATCATCTTAAGTGATTAGGACTTTTATTCCATACCATCTCATACACCCTGGCCTAACTGAATCAAGAAGTTTGCCCATCAGTACAGCCTAATAAAAACCCAATAAATATACTTGCCTTCATCACCCTCACAGGCCTAACTTTGGTCTTTTAGCCTGAGCCAACAGTATAACCTGGTCACTTATCAAAATACGCCCTCTTGTGCCTTCCTCACCCTTCCGGGCTTAGTTCAGGTCCAGCTGATCACAGGCCAGCACTGCTTTGTCAATCACTCAGACACTTGCCCTCCTGCGTCATCTCCAGAGTTTCAGACCTAGTTGGGGCCAAGCAGCCCAGGTACTAGCCAGACTAGAGAGATGTCTAGGCAGTGCAGTGCCATCCTACACCACTCCCATATCCCAGTCCTGGCTTGGTCATTCAGTTTGCTTCAGTTTCATGACTGATCCAGGACCCTACACAACACACCATTACGTAGTTCCCAGGCTCAGAGAGTTTCAAGCAGTCTTGGCATTATCCTAAGATCCTAAGTCATTCACTGCGTGGGCCAGTCCACTCTCTAGTTGGAGCCAACCATATTGTGTACCATTCTAGCCTGGGGACAACTTAACATCTCAAGGTCCCGCTGCTGGCAGAACACCATTCCAGCCTGGCAAGCGCTCAAGGTCCCTTCCGCTGTTCGCTGTGCTCCATCCCAGTCTTGAGAGTTCAAGGTCCTTTCCGATACTGGCGTACTAATACTCCCAAAAGCCCACAGTCATTCAGCCTGTGCGCAAACCAAGCTCCTAAGTGACTCTTGTGTCATCCGAGTCTCTGGCCCAGCTGAGGTCGATATACCTGATCACTAGCAGCAATTGGTAAGTAATCGAGACCCTGTTCTCTTGCTCTCAAACTGCTAGGCATAGCTTGGATCACAATTCTTGTCCACCAATCTTGGCCTGTTGAGTCACCCATAACCCTGCTCATCTATAACATTAATAGAACCCCAGGCCTAGCTTAAGATATGCCCTTCTGTGCCAACTACAGTGCCAGAACAAGCTGGGATCAAGCTGCCTGCTTAGTGGCCCATACTGACCAGTATGGGTCACACACTCCTGAAACAACCTAACAATCACAGTGCGGGGTGGGACCAAGTAGCCTGGGAATAAGACCATCCTCATAGTCGATAACCAAGATGATCTACTCCGCACCATCCCCATACTGCCTGTCCCAGCTCTGGTCAGGCAGCGTTCCCATCAACCCAATTTTAGTTAGTGTGCTCCACTTCCCTGCACTCGACAGGCCAAGACAGGTTGTTTACACTTAATATGCCTTTAAGACTGCAAGTAATTTTGTCTCTTGGAACTGGAACTACAACTAACTCTTGGGGTCCCCGGGGGCTGCTGGGCTGGTGGGCTGGTGGCTGGGGGGGGGGGACAAAGTGATCTGACCAGGCTAGCTATCTTCTCCTGTCTCTTCTCTACACAGTAGTTTTTTCCTCTAAAAGAAAAGCTTGCAAAGGGCCCCTAGAGCTAATAGCTGCCTCACTCACACACTTGCTTTCTATAGAACTCCAGGTCTTGGTAGAAAGGTGGGTGGCCATTGTGCCTTCAGGGACACACTATGGACCTATCATCTACCCTCACATATCCCCCTTCTTAACCCTTGCAGCCACCATGATTGGTGAGATCTGTGCTGCGACAACCTTCATCTGCAGGTTCCTCTGCACCAAGGGCCTCAGGGATGAGCAGCTGATACAGACCTTCAGCCAGAGGCTGCAGGAGCTGCTGGTAGAACACTACAAACATCACTGGTTCCCAGAGCAGCCTTGCAAGGGATCAGCTTACAGGTGTATTCGCATCAACCATAAGATGGATCCTCTGGTCGGTCAGGCTGCCCAGCAGACTGGACTGAGCAGTAGAGAGTTGTTCAGGCTTCTCCCAAGTGAACTCACACTGTGGGTTGACCCCTATGAGGTATCCTACAGAATTGGAGAGGATGGCTCCATCTGTGTCCTGTATGAAGCCTCACCAGTGGGAGTTAGCTCTCACAACAGCTCCAATGCACAAATGGTAGATAGCAGAAGCGGTTGCAAGGAGGAACGTCTTTTGCGCAGAACCAACTCTTCTAAAAATTACAGTATGATGACTGTATTAGGATAAGATACAGTCTACGGATGGGTCATCTTATAATGGACGGATAAATTTGATTTTTTGCTTGGGGGGGGGCTCCTCTTGGGGATGGATTATTGAATTTAAACCATGTCACAGCTCTGAAGATCTGGCATGAGATACTGTTGATATTTTTTTTATTTTACTTATTATATGTAAATGCACGGTAGTTGTCTTCAGACACTCCAGAAGAGGGTGCCAGGTCTCGCCATGGATGGCCGTGAGCCACCATGTGGACGCCGGGACCTGAACCCGTCACCTTCGGAAGAGCAGTCGGGTGCCCTCATCTGCTGAGCCATCTCACCAGCCCCACTGTTGATATTTTTAAGTGACACTGCTATAGTTTGGATAGTACTTTTCGATGATGTAATAGCCTGTGAATTCACAGAAGCATTCACTTTATTTTTAAGGAGTGAAGTCATAGGTTGGTTTTAGTTTCTCCCAAACCTTATATCTAATTTTTACAGCAGTCCCTTTAAGAAAAATTTATTAATTTAATTTTATATTTTATGTATATGAGTGAATTGCTGACTGTGTACCTATGGGCCACTTGTGTAGTATGCCGGGAGGAGTCAGAACAGGGAGGTGGATACCCTGAGGCTTCTGCAAACTATATCTTGGCTCTCTGTTAGAACTGATAGGTCTCCAGATCTCAGAGACATCTCTCCAGCCACATAAACGTGTATTTAAACAAACTACCATGCACAGCTCATCTTTCAATGGGATTTGCACTAGTATCTTGAATGCTCTCAGTAAGAAATTTAGTGAGAAAGCTCAATCCTTTAAGTATGCAATTAGTTTATTAAGAATTTTACCTATGAACTAGCCAGTACCCCCAGAGCTCCCTGGGAGCACCAATCAAAGAAAGCACATGGCAGGACGCATGGCTCTAGCTGTATATGTAGCAGAGGATGGCCTAGTCAGTCATCAATGGGAGGAGAGGCCCTTGGTCCTGTGAAGGTTTTATGCCCCAGTATAGGGGACTGCCAGGGCCAGGAAGCAGGAGTGGGTGGGTTGGGGAGCAGGGGGCGGGAGGGCATAGGGGTTTTTCGGAGGGGCAACTAGGAAAGGGGATTACATCTGAAATGTGAATAAAGAAATAAATTTATAAATAATCCAAAATGTGAATAAAGAAATAAATTTATAAATAATTAGAAATAAATTATCTAATAATAAAAATAATAAAAATGATAAAAATAAAAAATTATAAAAAAATTTTACCTAGAACTTGAATGAAATATATATATATCTATGTATATATATATATATACATAGATATATATATATATATCATATGATAGGGGGAAATGTTTTTAATTTTGAATGTAGGGACTAGAATGTACCTTGGAAACAGATTTTTAAAGGACCCTATAAAAGACATTGTTTGAGCTGGTACTGAGAGTTAGCTGACACCAACTAGCTCTCCATAGATTTTATAGCTCATATTTTTTAAAATAAAAGTATTTTGTAAACTGTAGGGCCAGTTTGTAACTTTCCTTATATTTGCGAAAAAGGGTTTTTTTTCATATCATCTTTCTTTAAAATTTGGTTAGCCACCATTTATTTGGTAAATTTTGAACTTGTATAAACTTCCACAGTTCATGTATATTGTCTGTGGCAAAGTTATACATATTTCTATATTTTAGATGGAAGGTTTTTTACATGTAGTCAGCTTTTATAATCTAAGATTAATTTGTAGCTTTCACATTAAACTATACATTAGTCTATGATGTCACTAGTGTACTTGACAGGTGTACTGGCTAGTTTTGGGTCAACTTGACACAGCTGAGGTTATCACAGAGAAAGGAGCTTCAGTTGGAGAAGTACCTCCATGAGATCTAGCTGTGGGGTATTTTCTCAATTAGTGATCAAGGGGGAAAGGCCCCTTGTGGGTGGGACCATCTCTGGGCTCACAGTCTTGGGTTCTATAAGAGAGCAGGCTGAGCGAGCAAGGGGAAACAAGCCAGTAAAGAACATCACTCCATGGCCTCTACATCAGCTCCTGTTCCCTGACCTGCTTGAGTTCCAGTCCTGACTTCTCTTGGTGATGAACAGCAGTATGGAAGTGTAAGCTGAATAAACCCTTTCCTCCCCAACTGCTTCTTGGTCATTGTGTTTTGTCCAGGAATAGAAACCCTGACTAAGACAACAGGCCTAGCTGGTACCACACAGGCTGAACACCATCCATCCCGAGTAAATCCCCTACCTAATAACTTAAATTTGGTACAGTGTCGACACTTTTTGGACCGTACTCTATCTCGACTATAAAAATTCACTGTGACGATATCAAACATATCATAAAAAGGTACTACATTATCGGACATTATGGGAGTGGAAATTTCCTACGTAAGTGAAATAAATGTTCCTTTACTTCAGTGGTTAACCAATGTTTCTCCCAGGTATTATACCTATATTTTCTCATCAGTCCCTTTAAGGATAATCTGTATTTCAAAATAACCATCTTTCAACCTAAAGACAAACAAGTTGCATGAAGAGGGAAAATGTCAGACCTTGTATTGTATCCTTAGATTTAGCAGGGAACCAGAATGTGACTTTGCAAGGGGCTTTTAAAAGGCCCTTTAAAAGACACTGCCTGAGCCATGTTTGTTAGCACCAGCCCGTTCACAGTATTTTTGCTAGTTTGTGGTTTTCTAAGAACACTTATTTTTAGGAAGTGGAGGTATAGTTAGCAACTTCCTTATACTTAATTGGGTTAAAATATTTCCCACAAACCAACATTCATTTTATAAACTTTTTAAAGTGGTTCCTAATAATTTGGTACATTATGAAATACTGTAATTTCCACAACTTGTGTGTATTATCTGTATCAAAGTTATACAGATTTCTATATTTTAGATGAAAGGCTATTTACATGTACTCAGCTTTTATAACCTAAGATTAATTTGTAGCTTTCACATTAAACTATACAATAATCCATGATGTCACTAGTGTACTTGACAGGCCTAGCTGGTACCACACAGGCTGAACACCATCCATGTGCAGTAAGTTTTCAAGAATCTCCTCTATCAGAGTCACAGACACACTCCCTGGCCTAGCAGAGTTCACACAAACTACAGCCCATCCAAGCCCAGGGAGAGCTCAACAGCATGCCCTGCTGTTGTTCTCCTAAGACCCCAGGCCTACAGGCCAGCCTCCTGAGCTTCACCACCCTCAAACTCCCAGGCCATGTTTGGTCAAGCATCCCACTGTGGAGCCGGACCCCTGGCACCCTGCACCAGCTCACACTAGCTAGAAACCCCATGGTCCTGTGTAGACAGTGCACCCTCGTGAGTGTCCAAATTTCCTCCTGGCCTCTACCATCATTCTGCTCACAGTCAGAGCAATAACCCAGCCTGGTGAGTTGTCAAGACTTACTTTCCAGTGCCTTCCTCAGACTCTGTCCTCACACTCTGTGGCCTAACTGTGGTCAAGCAGACTGTGCCATCCCAGCCTGATGTCAACTCAGTATCTTATCCTTCCCGTGTCACAGTGATGGTCNGTGGTCTTGCTTGTGTGCCACAGCCTGTACACCAGGACCCAGCCCAGTGCCTGAACCCGATCCTTCACTCTGAGGTTACCCTCACTGTTCCAGGCCTCTGCATTGCTGAAACAGCCTGGGTATCAGTCTGTCCTGCTGAGACACAGCCTGCAGGCTGTATCTCTCCTTGGTGAGAAGACTCCCCTCTTCTGCACCAAACTGAAACTCTCAGGGTGAATTTGGAGCAAGCACATTGTGGCTTCGTCAAGTTTGTAGTGAGTCAGACCCCCCAATTTTATTCTACCAGCTCAAATTAGTGACTGATGTAAAATTCCCAGGTACATAAATACACCATCAACATCTTGCTGAGAGATCCACAGTCATCCCTATCTATGGCATTACCATACTATTGGCCCTAGATCCAGTCAGAAAGGCTGCACAAAAGCCAGATCTTTGAGGAACTGAAACCTTTCTCCAACCCATCTCATCCCCACAGGCCCAGACCTAGGTAAAGTTGGCTGCTCAGCAACCTACCTTAGTCAGCAATCAAGAGTGTTCCCTGTGCCCCATCCTCACTTGAGGCATATCTATGGTCCCTCCTATTGTCCATCAGGCCAGCCTATAAACACCCAAGCTCACTACATATGTTTACCTTCCTTATACTCACAGGCAGAGGTTGGATTGGCCAGACTAGTGAGTGTTCAATGTTCTTTCCTGCCTTCATAGGTCTAGGTCAGGCCCTATACCCTGAATAATATCCCAGCTCTGTAAGTGATGAAGTCACCCCTAGTGTCTTTCTCAAGCTTCAAGGAATACTTTGAGTCAACCAGATAGAAGATCCATGACTAGTGCAGCCTGGGGAATGACCCAGGGTGTTGTCTTCCTGTGTTAGCCCCATCATCTCCCCCCGCCTCCCGCGCCCCCCCCCCCACCTAGGTCAAGCCTCCTGGACACCAGCCCAGACTGGGCTCAACCTGGCTGTTCATGAGGTTTGAACTCTCAAGCAAGATCAATACTCCATGTCTATCTCTTTTCTTGGAATCCCAGGGCTAGGTTGGGTCAAACAGTTATTCAAGTAGCACAGCTAAATAGGTAATTAAGATTCTTCCCTCCCACATATACCTCATACTGCCAGATATAGCTAGTTATGACCCAGTTTGTAAGTGAGCCCACTATGATGAGCTCCGAAGAATGTTGCTTATGTGAATCACCCCTCACATCCCTTGACCTAGAAGTGGTCAGACTGTGTTCCATCCCACCATGGTGAGAGCTCAATTTTAATCCTGTCTGTGGCTAATACCTCCAGACAGCTCGGGTAACAGAGCCTGTACTCCGGAGCAGTGGGGTGTGTGATTTAGACCCTTGTACTGTCAGGATATCCTTATAGTCTCAGGCCTAGTTTTGATGAAACAGTGCAATTGTTCCTGAGCCCAGTCTGGTGAGGGATCAACAATCTACCCTGCTTTATCATTCTCACGACTCTGTCCTAGTTCTCATCAAGCAAATCACCCAGAAGAAAAGACTGGTTGGTGACCCACAATATTGCCTTCTACACAAGCTAAGATTCGTAAGTGATCTCAAAAATCCCAGGCAGACTGCTGAGTGACCACAAACCATGCATTTTTTTTCAAGCATCAACACACTCACACTCACCCACAGTGGGCCAATCAAACTTCAGTTTTCCAGGCCACAATCTCAGGACCAGCTAGGATCAAGTTACCTTCCCAACAAACTACCTTGATCAGTGATAAAGACTGGGCTCTCTCCCACAACTTCTCTCAGAACTTGTATGAATCAAGCAGCTTGGATAAGAACCCAGCACTCAAGGATTGGTGTCTCTCTCTTCCTGCCATATCTTCACACACTCATGCCTATCTGTGCCCAAGGAGCATGGTCGCCAGCCAAGGATAGTAAGTGCCTGAGATCACCACCTGCCTTCACATTTCCTGCACTCGACAGGGTAAGATGGGGTCACAATCTGGGTACCAGGCCAGCCTAGTAAGTGCCCCAAATCTATACCTGCCTTCCCCATTCTCAAATACACTGGATTATCTTGGGTCAGACTGCATGACCAACATCTCAGCATGGTAAATTATCAAGACTTCCCCTCCAGACCCTTCAGACACTCTCAGACCTAATTCAGGCAAAACAGATCTCTGACAGTATGACTAGTGACTCAAACCTGTGCATTATTGTGCCATCCTAAGTATCCTAGGTCCAGCTGGAGACATACATTTTAGGAAGCAGGTTCGAATGTTAACTGCCCTCCTATACCATCCTTACATTGGATGGCTCCCAGCTTTCCTACCAGGCCAGACCAGTGGCTGAACCACAATGCTACCTTTCCACACAATTAAAATACTTTCTGGTTTATATGGGGCCAAAAGAACATGCATATCAGGGTGGATACTCACTGACTCTAGAAATGAGTTAACACTGTAAGGGGGCAGGGTTCTCCTTATCCATAGTTTGACGGATAAGTAGTCGGATGTAACCACTCACTAGTTCTGTTTCGGGAGTGGTTGGTGGTATTTTTGGGGTCCTGACGAATCAGAATTCATGGGACTAGTGGTAACGTCGGATCTGTTCTTCCAGATTCTTCCCTCTCAAGCCATCCTCAAACTCCTAGGCCTAACTGTTCAAGTAGCTTGCCCATCAGGCAAGCCTAGTAAGTGTCCATGATACCAACTGGTCTACATCTTCCTGACACAGCTCATGATTATGACACACACCTTGAGTAGAAGGGAAGCCTAGAAATTGCCTATTATCCCTATGTTTTTTACCATCCTCGCTTTCACAGACTTAGCTTGGATTATATAAAATGAGAAACAGCCCAGCCTTAGTGAATGATCAAGACTCTATCACTTTTCTGAGACCTTAGGCCTATTCCTATCAAATAGTTGGTCTATAACTCAGCCTGGTGAGGAATCCATAACCTGCCCACTAGTTCCATGCCCATGATTCCAGGCACAGCTAGGCTCAAGCAAGCTGGGTTGGTATTGGTTCAGGCTGGTGATGAACCCAGAAAACTGCCTTTCCCCACCATTGGCACATTCAGAAGATAAAGATCCTACTCTCATATACTATCCTCCCATTCCTAGGTCTAACTTGGGCCACACAGACTACACACCACCCAAGATTAGTGAATGAACAAAATCTAGGCCTCTCACACAATTCTTGTACTCTCTGACCTAGCTGGGTTGGTCAGACTGTGTACCATCATGTCATGGTGGAAGCTCATTTTCATTCCCTGCTTGCATCAAAGGAATCCTCCCAGGAGTAGCTTGGGTCACACAGTGAGCACTGAATGCCAGCCTTGTGAGAGTGTTCTGGGCCTTTTAACCAAGCTCACCCTCCGTCCCCAGCTTATCTCAGGTAAAGCAGCCTAAACACCAACTTATCTTGGAAAGAGACAAAGGGTACATGGTCCTGCACCATCATACTCTCAGACCTAGTTCTGGTCAAACATCTTGCAGACCTGTAAGCCTTAATAGTGACCCAGAACCCTGATGGCCCATACCAGCTCAGGTTAGCTAGTGACAACACTATCCCAATTACTCTGGGCATCAGTCTAGATTGCTGAGAGCCCAGAATACTGCCTTTCCCCACTGTTACCACACCCAGAAGACTTTACTTAGGTCTTAGTGCAGTGCATGCACACAAGCCTGCTTAAGGGGGAAGCAGACATTGGCAGTCTGGTGCCATCCCTAGTCTCCGAATGAGCTGAGGTCAAGATGCCTGCTAAGTAGCCTACCCTGGTGAGTTATCCAGACCAGGTCCTCCTCCAACATTCTATCACTCCAGGAACTGTTAGAGTCAAGCAATCTGGGCACTGAGTTGGTTCAGTTGATCACATTGCCTCACTCCCTCACTATCCACAGACTTACAAAGCTTAGCTCTGGTGAAGCACCTTGCCCATCATCACAGCCTAGTGAGTACCTATGATTCCTGTCCTCACCTTCTTCACATTGACAGGCTAGAGTCAAGTCATATGGCCTGAACATCAGGCTAGTCGAATGAGTCCAATATACTCACTTGCCTACATCATTACCTGGGGGCTAACTTGTGTCATACAGCCTAGGAAACGTCCAAGCTGGAGAGGTTTATCAAGACTCCCTCTCCAGCACCATCATCAGACTCCCAGTCTTAGTGCAGGACAAGCAGAACACTGAATAGCCAGGCTTGGTAAGAGGTCTACACCCATGCCCTGTGCCATCCCCACAACTGAAGACCCAAATGGCGTCAAGCAGGGCAGGGCACCCACCCTGATTGGTATTTTATCAAGATCCTGCCATATGTAGTGTCCAGATCCTGCAAGGGTAAGATGGTGTTCCAGAGTACATATGCATGATCAACTTGGTAATATCCCAAGAGTCTCAGTTGCCCTTGCCTCTCTCTCCCTGGCCTACCTGAGATTAAGTCAAACTATCCATTATCACACAACTGGTGAAAACTGGAGATTCTATCTTATCTGTATCTTAATACTTCCCACAGGCTTAGCTATGGTCAAGTACCTTGGCCACCAACACAGGCTACTGAGAACCCAAGGTCCTCACCTGTCTCACTTACCTTTCTAGATCTATCTTGGCTCATAGACTTTGCACAATAGGCTAGGCTGTTGAGTGATCTAGATTCCCCTTCTGTACTATTGTTAGACTACCAAGCTGCCCTGCTGAGGGACTAACAGCTCCACCTTCCTGGGCCATCCTCATAGCACAAGGCCCAGTCAGGGTCAAGCTACATATTTACCAGTCCAAATTAGGAACTGATTAAGGACCTGCCCTCACACCCCATTTCCACTGCCTGCCTACCATCCCAGCCATGGAACTCTTCCCATCCACATCATCACCACATTCCCTGGCTCAGCTTGAATCAAACAGAATAAGAATAGGTCTCGACTGGTGAGTGTTCAAGACCCTGTCCTACATACCATCCTCCCACAGCCAGCCTTGGATGGTCAGGAAACCTGCACACCAGGCTGGCATGGTGAATTTCCAAGAACCTCACCTGCCATGGCTATCCTCCCAACCCTAGGCCCAGCCTGGGTCAATCAGAATTTGCACCATCCTAACCTGGTAAGAGTTCAAGTTGTTACCCTGTATGTGTAATGCCAGTGCATCTAAGTCTGGAATGGATTGCATATACTTCACTCCAGCCTAGCCTGTTTAGTGACCAGAAAGCACCCTTTCACTCCCAGGACATTGCCAATTTCTGGTCCCTGTTCTCGAGGAAACAAGACCATACCTTTTATACCATTTTTACACTCTCAGGCATAGCAGGAGTCATGCAGCTCGCAGAGCAGCCAATCATCCTTTGTGACCTAGATCTCAGACTTCCAATACCTGCTCACTCTACCTAGAAGTGACCTTACAATCACAGGCAGCTGAGTGGACACACACAATCAGCTGAGTGATCACCTGAGCTCCACCATTTCCTACCATTACCACAGCTCCAAGCCTAGCTTGGGTCAAAAAGCCTACACACAAGTTCAGCCTACAGGTGACTCTGACCTTATATTCCTATGCCATCCCCACAGTCCCAAGGCAAATTGAGTTCAAGATACCTTCTTAGCAGCTTCTATCAGTTAGATAAGTCCTGGCTGTCACTCACTCACCATTTTAACACTCCCAAGACTTGATTGGGACAAGCAACTTAGCCACAGTGGGAGAGAAGTGAGTCCCTTAGTGCTCTAATGATCATGAGAGTTTCCCCTCAGGTATCTCCCTCACACTGCCAGGCCTATATTGTTTCCTAGAGCTTGAGCGACTGCCCAGCCATGTGAGTGGCCCTAAAGCACCTCTCTTAGACTCCAAGGACTATTCTGAGTCCTTGACATTCCTGGCAAGCACAGACTGGTCAGTGGCCCAGACATCTGCTTAAATGCAGATTCCACAGTGTTGGGTAAAAATGGGGTCAAAGATCCTGAGCATCTGCCTAGTCTGGTGAATGACCCAGATCCTGCTCTCTCTCATCTGACCCTGACAGTGCCAGGCCTCGCTGTTGTCACAAAGTCTGATGAGTTCCCATGAACCTCATTAGTATGTAGCTATTTTCATGGCAAATTTAGGGACTATCTGGGGTCAATAAACCTTTGAACCATCACAGTCTTATGAGAGAGCTCAATATCCTATCTCGTCAGTATCTCCTACAGCTGGCATTCTAGCCTGGCCTGGTGAGTGACCTGAACTTTCATATTTTCAGTGCATTTTCGTAGTCACAGGAATATAACAGCTGAAGCCACCTTGGCACCAGGCCATCCTGGTGACAGATCAAGACCCAAACCTCATGCAGCACTTGCATACTCATCACCTAGTTTGGGTCAAGCTCCTTACAAATCTGCCAATCCTCATTCATGTTGCCTGCAGGGTCCAACTCAGCCTAGAAAGGGATCTCAAAATTGATCATGCATAACATGAGCCTGGCAAATGATCCAAAACACCTTCTCCCAGTCCCAGCTGTAGACAAACAGCCCATGCACCAGCACAGACTAATATGCGCAACCACGACTCTGCCTTCTCACACCATCCTCACACAGCCAGGCCTACTTGGACTCAGAGAAAGAAGAAAACCTGGATGTCTCAATCACTGGGCTTTCCACCTCCCCTTACTCTTGAGTACATATTCGTGGATCCTGAGGAAGATGGGAAATTAGGTCTAAGAGCACAGACTCTTTGCCTGCAAGTACCTGCTGAGGCCTTACTCTTGATTTCTTTTACCGTTGATTTCTCTTACTCTTGATTTCTTTTGCTTCTTTTTAAATTCTCTTTTGTTTGTTTGTTTGTTTGTTTGGTTGGTTGTTTTTTTTTCAAGACAGGATTTCTCTGTGTAGTCCTGACTGTCCTGGAACTCACTCTATAGACCAGGCTGGCCTCGAACTCAGAGATCTGCCTGTCTCTGCCTCCCAAGTGCTGGAATTCAAGGCATGAACCACCACTGCCTGGCTCTTTTTACTTCTTACCAAGGCCAGTTTACTTCTAAGAAGTAAACATAGTGGAGCATATGCCCTTGTTATATGTTGGATCATCTTTTGGGTATATGTCCAGGAGTGGTATAGCTGGTTCCTCAGGTAGTGCAATGCCCAGTTTTCTGAGGAACGGCTAAACTGATTTCCAGAGTGGTTGGACCACACCCTGGAAATCACTCCCCCCACTTCTTCACCCCTGTCAGTTGCAGATTTCCATTCAAGTTCATGGCCATCTAGCAATCTGTCCTAACCTTCCCCACACCTGATCTTCAACCCCCTCCCCCAGTTCCCTTCCCCTTTCCTGCTTCCTCCCATTTCCCTCCCTCAACCTGCCTCTTATGACTATTTTATTCTCCTGAGTTTCAAGCTTCCTCACTTGGGAGATTCCTTCTTGTTTAGTTTCTTTGGGTCTGTGGTATATAGCATGCTACCTGCATTTTATGGCTAATATCTACTTGTGAGTCCATACTATGTATGTCATTTTGGGACTGGTTTATTTCACTCAGGATGATATTCTCAAGTTCTATCCATTTGCCTACAAAATTCAAGTCTTTCTATTAATGGCTGAAAAATATTGCATTGCATAGATGGACCATATTTTTTATCCATTCTTCAGTTGAGAGACATCTAAGTTATTTCAACTTTCTGGATATTACAAATAAAGCTGCAATGAACATAGTTGAGCAAGTATCTTTGTGAGCATCTTTTGAGTATATGCCCATGTTATATTAAATCTCTCCAACCCAGATATACCCTGGCAATGAAAACACAATTCAAAATGAATACATGATGTGAGCCTAGAATGGGCAGATATACCACTACTCTACCATCTTTTCCATATATGAGACCCCTTAGAACTTGTAGTTTCTCCAGGCAATGTGCTCCTCCTCTGCTTCCTCTCCCTCTTCCATTTTCTCCTTCTTCTCTCCCCACCTTCTGCTCCAGCTCCCCTTTCATCTGCCCAGTCATCAGTGCTCCTTCATTTTACAAATTAAGGTGTGAAGCAGGTTTACTGTAAATCACCTGAGTGCTGACTCATTCCTTGTTCACAACCACTCACAAGAGAAATGAATGAACATCAAATATAATTAGCCTCAGGGCTATCCACAACATTTTCTCCCTTTCTGTCCAATTAAAAGACTATTTCAAGATATAATTGAACATAACTATTACTATTTTGTAATTTATAAAGTACAAGAGACCTAACACACATTCTATAATGTTTGCTAATTAAACAGAACCTCTGACATTTATTTTTACTTTAAAAACTTATAATTCTACATCTGGCTATGTCTTGGCTTTAGATTGAATGCCATCTGAAAACCATCCTCAAAACTGTTCCTCTCAAAGTAAAAAGCCTGGGTTGGCTAGGAGAATATGTAGTTTGTCAACCACATCAGAAATCCAAGAACAACGGATATTAACTGAAAATATATAGGAAGCCTAAAACAGCTTCCAAAACTTAGCCAATCCATAGAGACCTCTGATCACCTGGTCAGTCCCTTACTTTAACACGTTGGAGTATCGGTCTTCAGCCTACTGGCCAGGGTCATCTGACAGACTTAGAGAAACAGGAATATTAAGGACTAGCCTACTCTGTCTCAGTAGAATCAAGCTGTCCTAACCGGTAACTGTGTCCTTTCTTTGGACAGTATTTATAACATCTTTAAAGAAATTAATTCAAACCTCCATTAATACCTGTTATGCCATCTATCTGTTGTGCTCTCTACCAGGAGCCACAGACATTTATTTAATTAATACCTATTATAATATCTATCTGTTATACTCTCTACCTAGAGCCACAGACTTCTATTAATTAATACCTGTTTATAGCAGGTGATTATCACTGCTCTCTCTACTTGGAGTCAGTGACTCATATTCCCTTATCTGGTTCTGAACAGCAGGTGAAATTTCCCATCTTTAAGTACTTACATCTGCTTATATGAGGCAGCTTGTCAAACCAGGATTTAAACTCAAAATTCCCGTGGAGCCCACATTAGACAGAATATGAGTATCCTGTAAGACTTATTAGACCAATATATCCTTATGCAATCTTTAAGTATCAAGAGGTTATCTTTCTTTCTTTCTTTCTTTCTTTCTTTCTTTCTTTCTTTCTTTCTTTCTTTNTTTTTTTTTTTTTTTTTTTTTTTTTTTTTTTTTTTTTTTTTTTTTTTTTTTGGTTTTTTGAGAAGGGTTTCTCTGCATAGCCTTGGATGTCCTGGAGCTCATTTTGTAGACCAGGCTGGCCTCGAACTCAGAGATCCACCTGCCTCTGCCTCCCAAGTGCTGGGATTAAAGGCGTGTGCCACCACGCCTGGCTCTATTTCTTTCTTTATGTCAATGAATTACCTGGCCCAGAGCCCTTGGTACCTTTGTCTCCTAATTCTTTATTTGCAGGGAGAAGCTGAGTGTAAAAGACCTGCTTTGGCTGTGTCTCTATTTGAAGGTGAGGGGGGCAGGGTGTGGAGTGAAGGATACAGGGAAGCAGACACAGAAAGGCTCTCTCAGGCTTAGATGCCTCTCTGCCATTTTCTGTAGGCCCCTCAAATCCAGTCAGCTTCAAATCCACCCTGCTGCAGCCTAGGTCGCTGCCTAAGCCCCATTCAGGGGTTGGGGGCAGTGAATTTTAATCTCAGGTTAGTTAAGTTCAAATCAAGATGTTGAGCGCCATTTTGTTGTGTCAAACCTCTCCAAACCAGATATGCCCTAGCAATGAAAATACAACTCAATTAATATGAGTACATGCTGTGAGCTTATATTGGGCAGACCTACCACTACTCTACCATCTTTTCCATATATGAGACCCCTTAGAACTTGCAGTTTCTCCAAGCAATGTGCTTCTGCTCTGCTTTTCTTCTTCCTCCTCCTCTGCGTCCTCTCCCTCCTCCATTTTCTCTACCAGTATGCTTTCTCCTGTAGGCTTTCTCTGGATCCCAATAGGACTGATACAGCCATACCACAAACCATGAGCTGGCAAGAGAAGACAACACCCTGGTTTCAGAAGAGGGACTGACCCTCTTTTGAGTTAAATAACATGAAGAACACATGGTACTTCTAATTCTAGCCCCAGTCCCCAAACTTCCTCTCATTATGTTGTGACTCTTTGTCCTGGCTCTTATGTGGCTTACACTTTGCATAACTCAAAAGAAAAAAAACCATCACAAGTTTAAACAGGAGTTCAGGTTTTATTATATTAAAAATATCACTATGAAATTATAAGAATAATACATATTGCTTGTGATGCTGACTGATGCTGCCCTATCATGCCTTGACTTACACTTCACCAGTAATCACCTGCATAGACATGCTTCTTGAGAACTATGACAATAACTTTTCCTGAAAAAAGACATTTTCTCCTGTCTTTGAAACAAAGTTAATAATGCACACTCAGAAAATCTTTGAGTTCAAGGCCAGCCTTCTCTATAGAGTAAGATATAGGACAGCCAGGACTACACAGAGAAATCTTGGCTCAATAATCCCCTAAACAAAATAAACAACAGAACTGCAGCATAGAGCTGTGTGCTATTCTGGGTCAGTAAAGCAAAACTGTCCTTATAAAACTATCCTGAAAGATCGAGTTCTCATTTCTTGCCATGTATTCTTTAATGGAAAATGGATGGAAAGATTGACAGGAGGCAATTCTAAGCTTATTCTCTAGTCACATTGCTAGCTTGGCTGAAGCATCATGGCACTCCTCAGCATCATCACCTTCCCCAGCCTGATTGGTTAAACAGAACCCTCCCCTCCCCTCCTATGTCAGAATAGCAATGATCTCACAATAGGAGGTGGCCTGACTACCAGCTCAGTCTGGAGGGNCACAGAACCCCACCCATCCTCAACCATTACCACACGTGAGTCAAGCAGGCTGGCACCAGCCCAGACTGGTGAGTATCTAAGAATCTATTCTCCTATTGTCAGGTGTAGCTGGGGTTACACAGTCGGTATAGCAGCCCACAATGGTGAATTCCCAGGTTAGCCAGAGCCATTTTCATACTTCCTGGCCTACTGGGGTCAACCAGAATGGACACCATCTCAGTTTAGTAAGAGGCTAAGATCTTATCCTGGGGTATCCTCCTAATACTTCCTGGTCTAGCTTGGGTTGAACAGCCTTTATGCCAAGATAACCTAGTGTAGAATCAAGAGTCCATCTTACTGAATCATCCTGACACTCAGATTTGAGTTTAGGTCAAACAATTCACTGAGCAGCCAAGTCTGGTTAGGTCCCTAGACCCCTGCCCTTCTGCAACTGTTCAGACAAGTGATTCATCACACAGTCCCAGGAAGACAATGTACTAGGCCATTCTAGTGAGTACCTTGTATCCCCACCTTCCTGTTGCATACAGTTAGAAACTGAGCAACACCCCAGCCTGTTGAGTGGTCATGACTCCCTCTGTAGAACTTTCCTCAGACTTCCAAGGCCTAGTACAGGTCAAGCAGTTAAACTTAGTTGGTGTGTGATCCCACAACTGTGAATTCCTCTGCCATCCTTAGAGTCTTTGGCCCAGCTGGTGTCAAGCAGCACAGGCTCCTGACCAGACTGGTGAGTTGTTAAAACCTTATCTGCCTTCCCTTTTAATCTTCCTAGTCCCAGGGCTACTTTGGGTCACACTGTCACATAATGTTGCATAGTAACAGCCTTTTTGAATTCCTTAGAACTCTGCTGATCTACATCATTACCATACTCCTAGACTCAGGTAGTGTCATAAATCATGGCTAGCAATGAAGACTGGTAACTGATCAAGAACTCTGTCTTCTGCACCATTCTTGCTACCATGCCAGATGGTGCCACATAGCATGAACATCAGCCGAGGCTTATGTGTCCATACAATCCTTGCCTGTCTAAGCCATCTTTATAGTTCCTGGCCTAGCTGGGTTTAGTCAGAATGTTCCCTGTCCCAGTTTTGAGAGCGCTCAAGCTCCTATCCTACTAGTTGGTGTCCTAATATTCCTGGACCTTCCTTGTGTTACATAACCTCCACCCCAACCAAGTCACATATAGAATGAAGATTCCTATGGACAAATTTTTGCCTAGGTAGCTCACATATCAACCCAGATTGGCGCACAACTAAGAGCCTTCTAATGTCAGGGCATCCCATAGTCCAAAACTGTGCTTTTTGTTTGTGGGATTTAAAGAGGCTGGCCTCTGTCACTCTCCTCATATTCCCAGGCATAGTCCCATTCAAGCGGCTCCCAGGCCAGCCAAGACTCCTATATGGCCCAGTCCCTTGCCCTGCTGCACATGCTTAGAGTACAAAGTGATCTCACAATTACATGCAGACTGCAGACCAGCTTAGCCAGGTGAGTGGCCCTGACCCTGACCCTGACCCTGGCCCTGACCCTGACCCTGACCCTGACCCTGACCCTGCTCTTTCCCACCATTGTTACTCTTCTAGGACTATCTTGTGTTAAAAAAAAAAACCTGCATAAAAGCTCAGCCTGTGAGGGACCCAGACTGTTTTCCTGTGCCATCCCTACAGCCCCTGTTCAACCTAAGGTCAAATTGCCTTCTCCCCAGCTTATTTAGGTAAGTAACCAAAACTACTACCTCTCCCTCAGCCCTAATGATTCCATGACTTGTTGAGATCAAGCAATGTGGCCACCAGAGGAGACAAGTGAGTGCCCTGAGATCAAGATCTTCGCTCATGTATCCTCACACTCAATAGGCCTAGTTTGGTTCACACAATCTAAGCAAGACATCAGCCTAGTGAGTGATCAAGATTTCCCTTCAAGCAGCTACCTCAGAACACTGGTCAAGCAGAACACTGACCAAAGCTGCCTGGTGAGTGTTTCAGATCACTGTCCTCCATGTTAATGCCAGTTCAACCCTAGCAGGGTCTTAGTAGCACAAACTGCAGGAAGATCAAGCCCCTGTACCTCCACAGTACTAGTCCCAGCTGTTGTCACAAAGCCTGATAAGTTTCTATAAATCTCACTTGCCATAGTCATCCTCATTCTGACTTAGTTGGAGTCAATCACATTGTACATCACAGAACTCAAGATCTGGTCCTCCTTGGTATGGTCCTAATACACACTAATAGCTTGAGCAGCAATGCCTGGCCTCGTGAATGGCCCAGACCTCTGTACTTCCAAGAACATCCTCACATTCCCAGGCCTAAAATGGTTTCAACAGCCTGAGCACCATCCATTCAGGTAAGGAGAAGGACTCTGCTCTCATGCCCCATCCTCACATTCCTTGGACTAGCTTAGGGTCAAGGAGCTTGCAGACCTGCCAAACCTCATCAGTGAACAAGAATGTTGCTTGATGCTATACTGCAGACTACAATGTGGTCTCACAATCCCAGGCACACTGTGTACCAGACAAGACTACTAATTGAAAGATACATTATCACTCTACCAGGGCTAGCTCTGGTCACATAGAATGCACACAAGCCACAAGCCTTTTTTTTTTTTTGCCTGGAATGTAGCCGTCCCTTGTCATATCCAACAATAACTCAGCAAGACAGGGGTCAAAATAATGGATCAACTCTGAAAAAAATATTGGCTGATCCTTTCCATCCTAGAAAGCCAAATTAGCCCATGATTTAATTTTGTATAAAAAGAATAAAAGCATATGTGTGTAATTATAAATATGTGTTTGCAATTTCAACAAAGAATATAATTATATGTATATGATGTATATGTATATGTATATATGTTGTATCCAC
>LR755191.1:0-178350 GCA_902729485.2 Mus minutoides | reverse complement strand
CTCCCCTCCTATGTCAGAATAGCAATGATCTCACAATAGGAGGTGGCCTGACTACCAGCTCAGTCTGGAGGGGTACACAGAACCCCACCCATCCTCAACCATTACCACACGTGAGTCAAGCAGGCTGGCACCAGCCCAGACTGGTGAGTATCTAAGAATCTATTCTCCTATTGTCAGGTGTAGCTGGGGTTACACAGTCAGTATAGCAGCCCACAATGGTGAATTCCAGGTTAGCCAGAGCCATTTTCATACTTCCTGGCCTACTGGGGTCAATCAGAATGGACACCATCTCAGTTTAGTAAGAGGCTAAGATCTTATCCTGGGGTATCCTCCTAATACTTCCTGGTCTAGCTTGGGTTGAACAGCCTTTATGCCAAGATGACCTAGTGTAGAATCAAGAGTCCATCTTACTGAATCATCCTGACACTCAGATATGAGTTTAGGTCAAACAATTCACTGACCATCCAAGCCTGGTTAGGTCCCTAGACCCCTGCCCTTCTGCAACTGTTCAGACAAGTGATTCATCACACAGTTCCAGGAAGACAATGTACTAGGACATTCTAGTGAGTACCTTGTATCCCCACCTTCCTGTTGCATACAGTTAGAGCCTGAGCAACACCCCAGCCTGTTGAGTGGTCATGACTCCCTCTGTAGAACTTTCCTCAGACTTCCAAGGCCTAGTACAGGTCAAGCAGTTAAACTTAGTTGGTGTGTGATCCCACAACTGTGAATTCCTCTGCCATCCTTAGAGTCTTTGGCCCAGCTGGTGTCAAGCAGCACAAGCTCCTGACCAGACTGGTGAGTTGTTAAAACCTTATCTGCCTTCCCTTTTAATCTTCCTAGTCCCAGGGCTACTTTGGGTAACACTGTCACACAATGTTGCATGGTAACAGCCTTTTTGAATTCCTTAGAACTCTGCTGATCTACATCATTACCATACTCCTAGACTCAGGTAGTGTCATAAATCATGGCTAGCAATGAAGACTGGTAACTGATCAAGAACTCTATCTTCTGTACCATTCTTGCTACCATGCCAGATGGTGCCACATAGCGTGAACATCAGCCGAGGCTTATGTGTCCATACAATCCTTGCCTGTCTAAGCCATCTTTATAGTTCCTGGCCTAGCTGGGATTAGTCAGAATGTTCCCTGTCCCAGTTTTGAGAGCGCTCAAGCTCCTATCCTACTAGTTGGTGTCCTAATATTCCTGGACCTTCCTTGTGTTACATAACCTCCACCCCAACCAAGTCACATATAGAATGAAGAATCCTATGGACAAATTTTTGCCTAGGTAGCTCACATATCAGCCCAGATTGGCGCACAACTAAAGCATTCCAATGTCAGGGCATCCCATAGTCCAAAACTGTGTTTTTTGTTTGTGGGATTTAAAGAGGCTGGCCTCTGTCACTCTCCTCATATTCCCAGGCATAGTCCCATTCAAGCGGCTCCCAGGCCAGCCAAGACTCCTATATGGCCCAGTCCCTTGCCCTGCTGCACATGCTTAGAGTACAAAGTGATCTCACAATTACATGCAGACTGCAGACCAGCTTAGCCAGGTGAGTGGCCCTGACCCTGACCCTGACCCTGACCCTGACCCTGCTCTTTCCCACCATTGTTACTCTTCTAGGACTATCTTGTGTTAAAAAATAACCTGCATAAAAGCTCAGCCTGTGAGGGACCCAGACTGTTTTCCTGTGCCATCCCTACAGCCCCTGTTCAACCTAAGGTCAAATTGCCTTCTCCCCAGCTTATTTAGGTAAGTAACCAAAACTACTACCTCTCCCTCAGCCCTAATGATTCCATGACTTGTTGAGATCAAGCAATGTGGCCACCAGAGGAGACAAGTGAGTGCCCTGAGATCAAGATCTTAGCTCATGTATCCTCACACTCAATAGGCCTAGTTTGGTTCACACAATCTAAGCAAGACATCAGCCTAGTGAGTGATCAAGATTTCCCTTCAAGCAGCTACCTCAGAACACTGGTCAAGCAGAACACTGACCAAAGCTGCCTGGTGAGTGTTTCAGATCACTGTCCTCCATGTTAATGCCAGTTCAACCCTAGCAGGGTCTTAGTAGCACAAACTGCAGGAAGATCAAGCCCCTGTACCTCCACAGTACTAGTCCCAGCTGTTGTCACAAAGCCTGATAAGTTTCTATAAATCTCACTTGCCATAGTCATCCTCATTCTGACTTAGTTGGAGTCAATCACATTGTACATCACAGAACTCAAGATCTGGTCCTCCTTGGTATGGTCCTAATACACACTAATAGCTTGAGCAGCAATGCCTGGCCTCGTGAATGGCCCAGACCTCTGTACTTCCAAGAACATCCTCACATTCCCAGGCCTAAAATGGTTTCAACAGCCTGAGCAGCATCCATTCAGGTAAGGAGAAGGACTCTGCTCTCATGCCCCATCCTCACATTCCTTGGACTAGCTTAGGGTCAAGGAGCTTGCAGACCTGCCAAACCTCATCAGTGAACAAGAATGTTGCTTGATGCTATACTGCAGACTACAATGTGGTCTCACAATCCCAGGCACACTGTGTACCAGACAAGACTACTAATTGAAAGATACATTATCACTCTACCAGGGCTAGCTCTGGTCACATAGAATGCACACAAGCCACAAGCCTTTTTTTTTTTTTTTTTGCCTAGAATGTAGCCCTCCCTTGTCATATCCAACAATAACTCAGCAAGACAGGGGTCAAGCTGCCTGCTCACAAGTGTACCTAAGATTCAGTCTTCCTCCATCATCCTAACAATCCAAGACTTCGGGTCAAGCATCTTTGTACAAGGAGGAGGATATTCCAGGATTAACAATTTCTTTCCACACACAATGCTTAGGTGCCCAGGCAATTTGCCCATAAGCACAGACTAATAAAAGCCCAGCATGCTTCCTTCTATTTGTCAGTCTAACAGAACTGGCCTTGGTCATATAACCTGCCCAAAAGCAGAGTCCATACCAAGACACCCTCCAATGCCTTAGAGACACTTCCATACCTAGATGGTCCAAGTAGATCATAGGCCAGCACTGTCTATTGAGTAAGACCCTGACCCTTCCATGACATCTTCATTCTCTCTGACCCATCTGGGGTCAAGCAGCCTGGAAAATAATTGATAGTAGTGAGTTATCAAGATTGGCATCCCACATAATTCTCACATCTGAGGCCCAATTTGGCTCACACAGTTTACCTATTAGCCCAGTCTCATGAGGGATCCAGAATCCTATCTATCTATACAATTATTATATAATCATGCCCAGTCAGGGCCAAACAGCCTGGACACTATTCCTGTTGATATCCTAAGTTGATGACTGTCTAAGATTCTCTGATGTCTGAATCAGGCCAGTCAGACTCTGTACAATTCTAGCCTCTTGAAAGCTGAAGTTCCTATCCTGCTGCTGTCATATACTAATCCTCCCAGGTCTAACTTTGATCAGCCTGCACATAATCCAACATCGTGAGTGACCAAGACACTGCCATATTTTTCAAACTGCAGAGTACCAGGCATAGGTTGGGTCAGAGGAACATCTTACCAGACTGGTAAGTAATTAAGACCCTGCCCTTGTATACCATACACAATACTTTGTATCACAATTCTTGTCCACCAATCTTGGCCTGTTGAGTCACCCATAACCCTGCTCATCTATAACATTAATAGAACCCCAGGCCTAGCTTAAGATATGCCCTTCTGTGCCAACTACAGTGCCAGAACAAGCTGGGATCAAGCTGCCTGCTTAGTGGCCCATACTGGTACATGACCAGTATGGGTCACACACTCCCGAAACAACCTAACAATCACAGTGCGGGGTGGGACCAAGTAGCCTGGGAATAAGACCATCCTCATAGTCGATAACCAAGGTGATCTACTCCGCACCATCCCCATACTGCCTGTCCCAGCTCTGGTCAGGCAGCGTTCCCATCAACCCAATTTTAGTTAGTGTGCTCCACTTCCCTGCACTCGACAGGCCAAGACAGGTTGTTTACACTTAATATGCCTTTAAGACTGCAAGTAATTTTGTCTCTTGGAACTGGAACTACAACTAACTCTTGGGGTCCCCGGGGGCTGCTGGGCTGGTGGGAAGGTGGCTGGGGGGGACAAAGTGATGTGACCAGCCTAGCTATCTTCTTCTGTCTCTTCTCTCCACAGTAGTTTTTTCCTCTAAAAGAAAAGCTTGCAAAGGGCCCCTAGAGCTAATAGCTGCCTCACTCACACACTTGCTTTCTATAGAACTCCAGGTCTTGGTAGAAAGGTGGGTGGCCATTGTGCCTTCAGGGACACACTATGGACCTATCTTCTACCCCCATGCATCCCCTTCTTAACCCCTGTAGCCACCATGATTGGTGAGATCTGTGCTGCGACAACCTTCATCTGCAGGTTCCTCTGCACCAAGGGCCTCAGGGATGAGCAGCTGATACAGACCTTCAGCAAGAGGCTGCAGGAGCTGCTGGTAGAACACTACAAACATCACTGGTTCCCAGAGCAGCCTTGCAAGGGATCAGCTTACAGGTGTATTCGCATCAACCATAAGATGGATCCTCTGGTCGGTCAGGCTGCCCAGCAGACTGGACTGAGCAGTAGAGAGTTGTTCAGGCTTCTCCCAAGTGAACTCACACTGTGGGTTGACCCCTATGAGGTATCCTACAGAATTGGAGAGAATGGCTCCATCTGTGTCCTGTATGAAGCCTCACCAGTGGGAGTTAGCTCTCACAACAGCTCCAATGCACAAATGGTAGATAGTAGAATCAGCTGTAAGGAGGAACCTCATTTGGGCAGAAGTAGCCCTTCTAAAAACTACAATATGATGGATGTATCAGTTTAAGATATAGTCTACAGTGGATCATCTTATAATGGGCAGATAAATTTGATTTTTGCTTCGGGGAGGGGGGCTCATTTAGGGGATGGATTATTGAATTTAAACCATGTCACAGCTGTGAAAAACCTGGCATGAGATAGAGCTGATATTTTTAAGTGACACTGCTATAGTTTGTATAGTATTTTTCCATGATGTAATAGCCTGTAATACCCTCACCTTTAAAGGATGCATTCACTTTATTTACAAGGAAATGAAGTCACCAATTGGTTNTCAGACTCTGTCCTCACACTCTGTGGCCTAACTGTGGTCAAGCAGACTGTGCCATCCCAGCCTGATGTCAACTCAGTATCTTATCCTTCCCGTGTCACAGTGATGGTCCGTGGTCTTGCTTGTGTGCCACAGCCTGTACACCAGGACCCAGCCCAGTGCCTGAACCCGATCCTTCACTCTGAGGTTACCCTCACTGTTCTAGGTCTATGCAGGCTGTATCTCTCCTTGGTGAGAAGACTTTGCTCTTCTGCACCAACTGAAACTCTCAGGGTGAATTTGGAGCAAGCACATTGTGGCTTCATCAAGTTTAGTGGTGACTCAGACCCTGCCTTTTCTGCACCTGCTTGGTCTAGGTGTGGTCTCCCAGTCACAGGCAGACTTTGCATTAGCCTAAAGAGATGATTACCCTTGATTCCACACTTACCCACCTGAGCAATAATTCCAGGACGTTTAAAGGTCAGACTGCGTGAACACCAGAGGACAAAAGTGAGTTTCCTAAGTATTCTTAGTGATCCAGGCTCTCCCTTTAGCATCCTCCTCACACTGATAGGTCTGGTTTGGTTTACGCAGCATGAGTAACACTCCAGCCCTGTAAGTGATCAGGACTCCTACTCTAGCAGCTTCTGTAGATTCCCAAGTCTAGTTTGGTCAAGCAGATCCCTCAATAGTGAAACCTGGTAAGAGAGCCAGACTACTGTGCCCCCTGTTATACCTCTAGTCTCAAGCTTTGGTCAAGCTTCCCAAACACCAGCCCAGACAGGTACATTATCAAGACCTGTCCCCACATACTGCCCTCCAGCTCTTATGACTAGTTTGAGCCAAAGCTGCTTGCCTATCAGACCTGGCTAGGAACCGGCTCATTTGTACCATCAGCTCATTCCCAGGCCTAGCTCCATACAGGCCCACCCATGCCATCCCCCAAAACCCAGGAAAAACTTTCTACTCTCCATCTTAACTTGGTATGTGATTTGGAACACAACCTCTCTCTCATCTCAGGCCTTAGGTACAGGCGGTCCAGTTCCAGTGAAGCCTAGTCAGGGATCAAGACTCTCCCTTCCCCGACAATCCTCGTACCCCTGCCCAGGCTTTACACTGGTCTAACAGCTTGTTTATCACAAGCACACTGATTGACCAAGATCACCTCCTGGCTTAACCTTCTTCACAGTGAGAAGCGAATATTTGTTTACACAGACTGAGCACCAGCACACCCTGTTTAATAATTAAGAATCCTGCCTCCATGTTTTCTTTATCCATTCTTCAGTTGAGGGACATCTAGGTTGCTTCCAGTTTCTGGCTATTACAAATAAAGCTGTTATGAACACAGTGGAGCAAGTGTCCTTTTGGGATATTGGGTTATTTTGGGAGAATATGCCCAGGAGTGGTATTGCTGGGTCTTGAAATAGAACTATTCCTATTTTTCTGTGAAACTGCCAAATTGATTTCCAAATTGGCTGTACAAGATTGCAGTCCCACCAGCAATGATGAAGTGTTTCCCTTGCTCTACATCCTCACAAGCATTTGCTATCTCTTGAGTTTTTGATCTTAGACATTCTGATGGGTATTTTGATTTTCATAGTTTTTTTTTTTTTTGACAGTGTTTCTCTGTAAAGCCCTGGCTGTCCTGGAACTCACTTTGTAGACCAGGCTGGCCTTGAACTCAGAAATCCGCCTGCCTCTGCCTCCAGAGTGTTGGCATTAAAGGCATGCAGCACCATGACTGGCTTCAGAGTTATTTTGATTTGAATTTCTCTGATGGCTCCTTAGTCAGAGATCTTTGAACATTTCTTTAAGTGCTTCTCAACCATTTGAGATTCCTCTGATGAGAATTATCTGTCTAGCTCTGTGCCCCATTTTTAATTGGGTTATTTAAGTTGTTGATGTCTAACTTCTTGAGTTCTTTGTAAACTTTGGATATTAGCCCTCTGTCAAATGTAGGGTTGGTGAAGGTCCTTTCCCAATGGAATAGTACTCAGCTATTAAAAACAAAGACATCACAAATTTTACAGGCAGATGGATGGAACTTGAGTATATCATCCTGAGTGAGGTAACCCAGAACCAAAAGGACATGCATGGTATATACTCACTTATAAGTAGATATTAGCCATAAAGTACAGGTACCATGTTACACTCCACAGGCCCAATTGAGGAAGCTTGAGTTTTACTTAGAAGGGGGAATAAAATAGTCATAAGAGGCAGATGGATGGAGAGAACTGGGAGAGAAGGGAGGGAAAAGGGAATGGGGGATTTAGGATCAGGTGTTGGGAAGGACAGGAGAGATGTCTACATGGCCATGAAAATGAATGGAAATCTACAACTGACAGGAGTGATGAAGAGGTAGGGGCATTTCCACAATGAGAAAAAGACCTGGGTTAAAGAAGGTGCCCAAGAATCAATGGGGGTGACCCTTGGCTGTGACTCACTATGCTGGGGATATGGAACCTGAACAAGCAACTAAATTTTCAACCCAATGTGTATCCTGTCTACAAGAAATGCAGGCACAGGGGATGGAGCAGATATTGGGGGAATGGCCAACCAATAACCAGCCAAACTTGAGACCCATCCCACGGGCAATCACCAGTTCCTGACACTATTAATGATACTGTGTTATGCTTGCAGACAGAAGCATGTTGTCCACCCAGCAGCTGACTCAGAGGGATACAGACACTCACAGTCATACAGTGGATAGAGCTTGGGGACTTTTATGGAAGGATAGGAGAAAGGATGGCAGCCCCCTAAGGGGATAGGAACTCCATAGGAAGACCAACAGAGTCAACTAACCCGGACCCTTAGAGCTCTCAGATTTTGAACCACCAACCAAAAAGCATACGTGGGCTGAGCCTAAGCCTACTCACACATATGTAGCAGATGTGCATCTTGGTATTCATGTGGGATCCTGAACAACTGAGGTGGGGGCTATCCCAAAAGCTGCTGCCTGTATGTAGGATTTGTTCCTCTAGCTGGGCTGCCTTGTCTGGCCTCAGCAGGAGAGGAAGCACCTAGCCTCGCAGAGACTTGAAGTTCCAGGTTGGAGTGGGGGAGGATACCCAGGGGCCCCATCTGCTCAGAGGAGAAGGGGAGGGAGAAATGGGGGAAGGACTTAGGAGAGGGTAACCGCGAGTTGGACAGTGAGTGGGATGTAAAGTGAATAATTAAAAACAAAAAGACTCCTGCCTCCAGAGTGTTCCTGACATACCAAGGCCTTGGTCAGGTGCAGCAGCTTGCTGACCAGCACAGCCTGATGAGTGATAACAGAGCCCTGCCCTCCCATCAAGTAGCCATGGCAAAAGCCCAGACCGCTGACTCATCAAGATCCTGTCTTTCTACTCCATCCTCATATTACAAGGCCTAGCTTCTGCCATGCAGCTTACACAAAATTTTAGCCTCGTGAGAAATCAAGACCCTGACCTCACCCCCAGTCTGTTCGAATACTTGCAGCCAGCATTCCAGGCCTGCCTATGAATGACCCAGACTTTGCCCCCCCCCCATTCCACCTGGACAGTCTCAGTCAAAGCTAGGGCCACATTACCTGCTCACCACCATTGCTTCATGATTTAGACAATATGAGGGTCTGTGACTCCTTTGGGGGTTAAAAAACCCTTTCACAGGGATCACCTAAGACTACCAGAAAACAGAATTCATAAAAATAGCAAAATTACAGTTATGAAGTAGCAATGAAAATAATTTTATGGTTGGGAGGTCAGCACAACATTGGGAACTGTATTGAAGAGTTGCAGCATTAGGAAGGCTGAGAATCCTTGATCTAGACTTTTCTCTCCTGCACATCCTCATACTCCCAGACCTAGCTAGATGTGCTCCAACATCTTGCCCATCAATTTAACCTAATGAAGGCTTAAGGGTTCCTATATGCCTCACACTCACAAGCCAAAATTGGGTTACAAAGCCTGAATACAAGATCTACCTTAGCTTAGGATCTATGATAGAAGTGGAGGTATAGTATTGTAAGAGCAAGAGGTGGTTGATGACTCCAAGGAAACAATGTCTTCCAGATATAACGAGGCTGATGCACACACATATGAACTGACCAGAGTCTCTGACAGCATGTAGAAGATCTGCATGAGTTCAAGTCAGACAAAATCAGAGCACAGAGAAGGGAAAGTGAGCACAAAGTCACACTACTAACCAAGACGGTATTTAGAATTGATATATAGGGGGAACAGGATTCCATTTTCTCTAATGGAATCACACTGGGTATATCAACCATAATCCAAGTCAGGACTCCGTTACAAAATACACTCAAAGCTTTTTATGTGCTTTGTTTTTTCCTTTTTGGGTTGTTTTAATTTTTGGAGGAGGGGGTTGTTTGCTTTATTAGATTTTGGAGAGTCATTTTTGTTTTTTGTTTTGTTTTCTTTTCGTGAGATAGAGCATGAAGTTGAGTGTGTCGGAAGATGAAGAGGTACTGGGAGGAGTTGAGAGAGGGAAAGAAAGAACCAAAATATATTGTATGAAAAAAGTGTGTGTGTGTGTGTGTGTGTGTGTGTGTGTGTGTGTGTGTGTGGTGTGTATGTGTGTATATGTTGTGTATGTGTGTGGTATATGTGTGTGGTGTGTATGTGTGTGTGGTATATGTGTGTGGTGTGTATGTGTTTGTGAGGTGTGTATGTGTGTGTGTGTGTGGTGTGTATGTGTTTGTGAGGTGTGTGTGTGTGTGTGTGTGTGTTTGTATCTTGAAGTCACTCAGACATTTGCCAGCAGATAGCATCTCCATGCTCCTAGGCAGAGCTCTCTGCTCACCAGGCTACCCTGATTGGTGATAAAGATTACACTAACCCCAGTCCCATATAGAATCCCAGGCCTACTTTAGGTCAATCGGATCTCTGAAAAGCACAACACAGTGATTAATTTAAGACTTGCCCTTTCACAAAAGGGCTACCCCACACTGCTACCTGTAGCTTGTCTTATACAGCATACACCAGATTAAAGCATGGTAATGTACCATGAATCTTGCCTGCCTGAGCCATCCTCACATTTCCTGGACTAGCTGGAGTCAATTAGACTAGGCACCATTCTATCCTAGTGAGAGCTCAGAATTTCACATTCCTCTGTATTACTAATACTCTCAAGCATGCTTAGATAGCAGACCCTACACTTCAACTCAGCCTGGTGTATTACCAGTGCCTTTGCATGACCAGGACATACAATCTGAAGTGTAACTTCCAGGATGCAGCCTGGGAATGAGTTCACTGTGGTAAGGTATCAATCTCCTGCACCATCTTTGGACTCCTAGACCTAGTTTTGGTCAAGAAGCTTATTAACAAGCCATGTCTGTTTATGAATCAGGCCTTGCCTTCCATACCAGCTAAGATTAACAAGTAATTCCACACCCCCAGGCAGACTGTTGAGGGAACAAGAACCACACATTTACCTACCATGTTCACCTTCACTGCTCAATCTGCAATCCTGCAGACAGATTTTTTTCACCCTGTGTCATTCCTACAGTCTTGGGAACAGTAGATCTTGCTCAATGATGAAGACTAATCCCTCTTCCATGATCTGACTACCCAGTACTAGTATGGGTAAAACAGCCTGTGCCTCACCCAGTTAAAGCTACTCAGTGATTAAGACTCTCCACTTCTGTAGCATCTTCACACTTCCAGGTCTAACTGCCAGCCTGCCTCCCTGCCAGCCTGCCTCCCTGCCTGCCTGCCTCCCTCCCTTCCTCCCTGCCTCCCTCCCTCCCTCCCTCCCTGCCTGCCTGTCTGCCTCCCTGCCTCCCTGCCTGCCTGCCTCCCTGCCCATCTGCCTCCCTGCCTGACTGCCTCCCTGCCTCCCTGCCTGCCTGCCTGCCTGCCTGCCTCCCTGCCTCCCTGCCTGCCTGCCTGCCACCCTCCCTGCCTGACTCCCTGCCTGACTGCCTCCTATCTTAACAGCTTACACTTCCCCCTGTTGTTCATCACCAAAGGAAGTCAGGACAGAAACTCACACAGGGCAGGAACCTGGAGTCAGGAGCTGATGCAGAGGACATGGAGGGATGCTGCTTACTGGCTTGCTCCGCATGGCTTGCTCATCTTGCTTTCTTATAGAACCCAGGACCAACAGTCTGAAGATGGCATCACCTACAATGGGCTGAGCCTCCCTCATAAATCACTAATGAAGAAAATGTCCTACAGGCTTGCCTACCACCTGATTCTATAGAAGCATTTTCATAATTGAGGTTCCCTCATCTTGATGACTTTAACTTTTGTATCAAATTGACAAAACAACAACAACAACAACAACAAAAACACTAGCCAGCACAACTCTCAAAACATATTATACTGACAGGCTGGTTTCACAGAGTTTACACAGCAGCCCAACTTGGTGGGTTCCCAACAACCTTGCCTGCCTAAGTCATCTTCCACCCGCTAACATACCAGAGCTCAATCAGAATGTGTCCCAGCCCCTCTTCCTCGTGAGAGCTCAAATCCCTACAGGTGTAATGCAATACTTTCAGGCCTAACTTTAGACATACAACCTGAACTCAAGCCCATCCTGGTAAAGGACTGGTGTCCTTTGACTACTAGGACATTGCCACCTTCTCAGGCCCCTCTTGGAGAGAGATCAAGACCCCATCTTGTGTTCTATCCTGAGAGTTCCAGGAATAGTCCCACTCCAACCAAGACTCCTTTGTAACCCATGCCCTTGGTCTCCTGCACCTGCTCATGAAGAAAATGAGGTCACCATCACAGGCTGGATGTATGGCACCCCAAGCAGGTGAGTGACCCTCCCCCAAACCCTACTTTTTCCCATCGTTACCACACTCCCAGGCCTAACTGGGGTCAACAAGTCTGCACAGAAGCTGAGCATATGAGAGGTTAAATAGCCAGGTTGCAAACCCTACCCTAGACAGTAACCAAAACTCTCCCTGACAAGCCTCAAATTCCTAGACATACCCTGTGGTTAACAGCTTTTCTGTCAGCTAGACACACTGATTGCCCATTTCAGCACCTGCCTTCACCTTCCAACAGTCACCATGTCGATAGTGGATTACCATCCTTCCCTGTTCAGTGTCCTGCTCCAGTCCCTTCCTCATACCCCCAGTCTGAGGCCTAGTTGGTCTGAACAATATCACATACAATAGTGTGTCTCCCAGAACCTTGGTTGTTGGTGCTTTGTACGGCCAAATGCCCAGCTGGGGTCATGCCGGCTGGTCAATAGCCTAGTTCCTTGAGTATTCAGTACCATGGTCTCCCACACCAGTCTCATATTCACAGGCCCAGCTCTTATCACAAAGCCTGCTGAGTTCCCAATAACTTACCTGTCGTTGCTAGACTCCAAGCTCTGCTCGTGTCACACTGCCTGTGCATGCAGTCCAGTCTTGTAAGTGACCTAGGCCCTTGCCTTTCATGCCAATTTTACACTCCAAGCTTAGGGTCAAGCAGCCTGCATACCAGCCTTGCCTTAAAAGTGACTCAGACTCTACACTCCTATACCACCCTCACAGTCACAGGCCTAGGTGGGAGTCAAGCAGCTTGGGCCAGCACAGCCTCGTGAGTGATCAAGAAACCCACCCACACAACCATCTTCACATTCCCAGAGCTGTCTTGGGTCATTTTTTGCCTACTGGCTCAGCCTGTTAAGTGTCTCAGAATCTGGCCATTCCACACCATCACGACATACTCCCAAGCCTAGCATGAGGTGGTAAAACCTGTATAGGGGACTATGGCATGCATACCAGACATACATAATTATACGACTTATACATATGACTTCTATCAAAAGAGCCCATGTCATGCAATGAATATCTTGTAAACATCTGAAAAAAAAAAAAGACATGAAGAGTTGCAAACTGTACTAGAAAGCAGGATGTAGTCAGGGGTGGGAGGATTACTATGTGCTCAGAATATGTGTCTCCAGGTTACAGAAACCAACTACTATTGAAAGAAAACCTGCATTTAATATTTAAGAAACTATTAACACTGAGCTTCAACTATGTTAGAATATTCAAGGCTTCCTGTGGTAGGATACCTGGGCTTTAGTGGGGATTTATTGTCCTGGCTGTTAACTTTGTTCATGCACTAGAGTCTAGGCACCTGGGATTGAGATAATTTTAGGTCTAAGTGCAAGTATCTGGTTTTGTGTCTGGTGGGTGACTGTTTTGTTCCCTGGACTTTAGAAAAGTGTGGTGGCCTTGTGCTGGCTGGCAGGAAAAATTTTTTTGTGGCCCTTTTTCCCTGGCCTGCTCAGCTGGTGTGTTCCCAGGGAAGGCCTGCAGATGCTGGAGGGTAAGATAATGGGGATGAGTTGGGGGAGGAGGAGAGCGTGGAGGCTGGAGATGATCTTTGTGCTCCACTCAGGATGGGGTCAGAGAGGAAGGGAGACAACAGCAGGTGTTCTCTGCCACATAGCTGGGGATGAGACTGGGGATTGGACCAGGAAGAGCAGAAGGAAAGGTGGAAAATCAACAGCCCTGGCAAGAACAGCCCTCCGATTAGGTTTTTCTACCCAGAACAACAAAAAGTATCTTTTCTGTGGAGTTATACGGGTTTTTTTGTTTCAATGTTCCAGTTCAATCACAAAGTCCTCTCAACCACGCCAGCAAGTGCCCTCTACCTCCGTGCTATCGGACACAAGGTCCTTTAGTGTGAGCGTTTCTCTAACGTTAGCCTGAAGGGTTCTATATTTACAGATTGGTGGTTGAGGGTCTGCCGAGCATGTGCTGAACTCCAGCACTAAGAAAAACAGGAGGAGAAGGAGGAGGAGGAGGATTCGAGTGAGCTCTGGATTTTGAAGGCTGGCCTCCGTGCAGTGTCTACATTCTTGGATTGTGATTACCACTGGGCAAAATGTTACATATGGATTCTGGAGAAGATTCGAAAAATGAAAATGCTGGCCCAGTGAGAAAGCTGGATGGGTGAAAGGGCTGGTGACCGAGCTTGACAACCTGAGTTTAATCCCTGGGACCCACGTGGTAGAGGGAGAAAACTGATTCATTTAAATTGTCCTCTGACCTCCACACACACACACACACACTGAAATAAAAATACAATAATTTTAATCTTTTCAAAGTTAGATTTTTCAAGATGACCATGGGGGCAACAGGATTCACTAGCACCATTCTGCTCCAAGCTGCCCATTTGCCACACCTCACTCTTTTCTTTCCCACCAACGCAAAGCCCAACCCCCAGCCGTTAGCCTAGAGCCACTGAGTTACGATAATTAATCTAGCACATCATTGCTTAGAGCGTTCTAAACGGCTTGTTTCCACACTCGGGACGTTAGAAGCCTCCGGAACTCCATCGTCCACTGTCTTCGGCAGAGCTCCATCCATGGCATATAAGAAATACTACTTCGATGTTGACTCTTATGGTGTGGACTTTTATGAAGAAGAAGTAGCATCTGAACCCCAGCAACGAAGGTCAGCAACAACAGATGGTAGTAGCCACACTAAAGAAGATGTAGGCATCCTCAACCGACAGAGCTACATGAGCGCTGTGATGGACCACAACTACAACCGTCCAATGAAGAACGACACCTGTGGGAAACCCCTTGCGCCTACACAAGAAGAGGAGGAGGAGGAGCCAGTTTTTCAAAAGCCAACCAAGTATTGCCGAAAGCAGTACAAGTTCACTCCAGAACAACTACTTGAACTAGACAGAGTTTTTGAAGAAACTCAATACCCGGATGCACTCCAAAGGTATGTATGTGACTTACTTAGCTATTTTCAGGGCTTTAGGTTCTGTTCCTTCTTCCTGACTCTCCTTAGTAATTTTGTGTCATAAAGACCAAACCTAGAGCTCCAGCCCCAGACAGGTTCTGTGCCACTGAACTACTCTCTTTTAAATCCTCTATTCTTCTAACACAGAACATGAGCAATGTATGCTGGCCTGAACTGTACTCTAGCCCAGCCAGTTTTTAAACGGCTGATTCTTCTGCATCAGCCTCCTCAAGCAGATGAAATTTCAGTCGTGCCAGCTGGTTTTGACTCTCTTCCCTCCTGGTGGGAGTGGGCAGGATACCTTGTGGGAACCAAAGTCAAAGTTTTTTGTGTAAAAAGCTTTTTTTGTGTGTGTAAACCAAGTTTATAAAATAATCATTTGTCAGTTGCTTTATTTGCTTTAACTTTAGAATAGTCCTAAAACATAAAAACCTAACACTATTGGTCTAAATGTTTTTAATCCTGAATTCAGCATCATGGAGTATTTTCAAGTTGCTTTGGGAAACCAGAAAACTCCTTGTGTTGACAAATTAAAATCCTGTGTCCCCTTTAAATAACTTCCATTTCTTCCCCTGATCCCCAACTCCCACTATTCTAAATTTTCATCCTCTAAATCTGACTTATTTGGGCACTTCACATGAGGGACCACTTAAAGAGATGTTTGACCCATAACCTACCTTTTTCTTGGCTATTGATTATGTTTCGCTTAGGCTAATGTCCTCAAGGTCCATCGTGATGCTCATGCATGGAACAGAGTTTCTGCTTTCCCAAGGCCAAATAATGTTCTTAAGGCACCGTTGCATAGACACTGTGTTTTTTCTTTTATCACCCTCTGATTGGGTTGTTGTGCATGACTAGACAGAATGACTTAGTTACTTTGTGTGTATGTACACATGTGGGCAGCATGAATGAAGGTCAGAAAACCAATTGAGTGAGCCAGGTTCTTTCGCACAGTCTGTGTGGTAGGGATCACACTGAGGTCGTTAGGCTTGGCCAGCATCTGTCTTTACCCACTGAGCCATCTCGCCAGCTTGAAAAAAAAAATCCCCTTTCGACCTTGAATTTTTCAGTCATTTGGAATATCTACCTAGAATCAGAATTGTCCTGTTCAATAATTGGATGTCCATAGTTTCAAAGAAACACCTGCTACAAAATTTGATGTTACATCTTAGAGATGATTTTCTAGTGTTTCCAGAGCCTCACTGTGGCATGTTATTTTCTGGATGTTGTCAATAGCTACCCTTCTGGATGTGAGGAAGCAGCACTGCCCTTGTATTTGCATTTTTTTTTTTTTTTGGTTTTTCGAGACAGGGTTTCTCTGTTTAGCCCTGGCTGTCCTGGAACTCACTTTGTAGACCAGGCTGGCCTCGAACTCAGAAATCCGCCTGCCTCTGCCTCCCGAGTGCTGGGATTAAAGGCGTGCGCCACCACGCCCGGCTGTATTTGCATTTTTTAACTTAGGAATTATTCTAAGCATCGGTCAAACATTTTCTTAAGTCTTTATTTATTCATATGGTTTGGTATATGTGTGAAGTTCAGAGCATAATTTATGCAAGTTGCTTCTCTCTCTCCATTTTCTTCCACCCTGTTGGATAGAACTAATGTGGACAGGTTTGGTAGCAAAGGCTTTTACCCACTGAACCATTTTGCATGTTTTAAAATATGTCTCTGTTGCGGGTTGGTTACTCACTTGCAAATATTTTATCTGATTGAATTGTTGCCTTTTTATCTCAATTATTTTCTTTTATATTCAGAAGTTTCAGGGTTTGATCATTTCGGGTTTGTTTGTTTGTTTGTTTGTTTGTTTTTGACAGGGTTTCTCTGTGTATCCCTGGCTGTCCTGGAACTCACTTTGTACAACAGACTGGCCTCGAACTCAGAAATCTGCCTGCCTCTGTCTCCCAAGTGCTGGGATTAAAGGCATGCACCACCACTGCCCAGCCAGGTTTGATCATTTCTAATTGCATGTAATTTGTATGTATCACCTGTATTAGGACCCTACATTTGTACATAAAAATTCATCAAAATCATCTTCATGAGAATGGAGTGCTTTCATGTATCTGCAGTGATACAGCATACCTGTAGAAAGCTTATGCCACTAACTGAGGCTGCTAGTGCAGTCCTATAATCTAAGATGCATAGGTTCCTAAAGCAGGGCATGCAAGTTTCAGGTCAACCCAGCTGGAGAAAAAAATGTCTAAGTTCTGGCTATGAAACTTGATAAGACACAATTTCAAAATAGAATATACAAAAGCTGGGGATATAGCGCCTGCCGAGCATGTCCAAGATCCCATGTTCAATCCTCAGTGCCATAAGATGTATTTAGACATTGTTGTTATTTATCAATGTGAGGATTAACCATTTTCCAAATTGTAGAGATATTTAAAATCTTTTAATTTGTGAGGAAGAGTAACCACTGCAAAACTACACTTCTTATAATAATTACAAAGAAAGTGTACTTGGGGAGATGTGAACGGATATAGCAAACTTTAAACCACACAAAAAAACACACTGGAGAGGTGACTCACCAGTTACAACAAGCACTGGCTACTCCTTCAAAGGACCTGAGTTCAATTCCTAGCAGGCACATGGTGGCTCACAATCATAGTAACTCCAGTTCTTCAGTTCCAGGGCATCTTGATGCCTCTCCTGACTTCTATGAGCATGAGGCATGTAAGTGGTACAAAGGCACACATGCAAACACACACACACACACACACACACACACACACACACACGCACGCACACGCACACATACTCCCATGCAAATGAAAAAAAAACTTTTAAAGAAGTTTAAAGCATACACAGACCATACACATTGTGCTTAATTTTACTCCTAATGCCAACTATTAAAGCTTGATGCTTTTGTCTCCACAGGAAAGAGCTTGCAAAGCTCATGAATGTAGAAGAATGCACTGTCCAGGTCAGTCTATCCATAATAAAACTGTAGCCAGGCGCTTAGTCTCAAACCTGCTTCAAGACATGAACAGTCTTAGCTTAAACTTTGAGAAGTTGATGGATTTTTGCTTATCTATTTTAAACTGGCAAATGAGATTTGAATGAAGGGATATTAGGGGTTGTAAACTGGGAAAGAGGGTGAGGGGAGCTCCAGCTAGAGTTTCTTTTCCATTACTGAACAAAACATAGTTTTCTAAGTGAAAAGTAAAGCAAACTGTTCTGCTTTTCCTAGTCTCTATGCAGAAGGACTTGTGCTGTGTTTCTATGTAGCTAATGGGGGCTAGAGAGATGGCTCCGCAGTTAAGAGCACTGAGTGTTCTTCCAGAGGTTCTGAGTTCAATTCCCAGCAACCACATGGTGGCTCACAATCACCTGTACTGGGATCCAATGCCCTCTTCTGGTTTACAGGTATACATGCATACAGAACATTATATACATAATAAATAAATACATCTTTATATGTAGCTAATGAAGGTATAAATATGCACATATATCAGTCATACCACATGGGCATGTATCAAAATTAATATTCAGCTCCTCATGATAACAGTGTCCTTCAGGGGTACTTCTATGTAGAGACATGCTAGAACTCCAAGTGACTTAGTCAGTGTTCAAAACAGTAAGCATGTGACAGAGCTGGAACTGTGGGGCTGTCCGTGTCTTTTAGAGATGAGCAGATTATGAGTCTCAAGTGTTGAGTATTCAGCTACAGGATTTGCAGTTACACTGATGTGTTTTTGGTTTGCTTACATGTGATTGTTCATTTTTGATTCCCCAGTTCTTCCTTTTGGAATAAGGATGTTTAAGGAGATAACTTGTTCTATTTTGTTTTTTAATTTCACAGGAACTCACACTTAAGATACTTGGTCTTTAAAGCCTTAGAACTTTAAAAACTGTGGTTATTTCTAAGGTTATACTATATTTTTCATTATTATATCAACATGAGACTTTGGGGACAAGGGATGAAATGTTATGGCTTAATGGTATGTGTTTTTACATCAAGTTGGCAAGTAGTGGATTATGATGTTTGGTTTTTAAATGTCAGCTCGATCCAATCTAAAATTATCTGGAAAAGGAGTCTTAATGAAGAAATATGTAGATTGAGTTAGTTTGGTGAGATGTCTGTTGGCTTTGTCTTGATTGTTAGTTACTATAAAAGGGCCCAGCCTGTTTGGGGAAGCACCATTCCTTCGTTTGTGGCACTGGCTTTTATGAGAGTAGAGAAAGCTAGCTGAACTGTAGCAAGTGAGCTAGAGTCCATGTATTTCTGTGCTTTTAATTGTGGATGTGATGATTTAAATGTCTGCCTTCACTTCCCCTTAGCAATGGTCTGCAACCTGAAACTGTAAGTCAAATGAACCCTTTCTTCACAAGTTGCCTTTTCTTAGGGTATTTTATTCCTGCTGTAGAAATGAAATTAGATTCCATGTTGGCGGTGGTGGTGGTTTATGATGGTGATGGGATGGAAATCAACTACTCACATGATATATGAACCTTCTTGACCCTGGATAATACTTGCTGATTCTTCTGTAAGGGAGAGAATCTTAGTAACATGAATTTGAATGGTGTATTTCTCCATCATAACATTAACTACTTACTATGCTTAATCAATGTTTCTGTTGTTCTGATTTCAGATTTGGTTCTGCAATCAAAGAGCCAAACTTAGGGAAAATCAGAAGGCATCACTGAGCACAAACACCCTACCTGATGAACAGAGCTGCTTTCCCCGGAAGGTTTTGAAAGAAACCAAGAATGTTGTTGTTCTTCAGGAGCCGCTCATGGATGAGTCTTTCTGCTATCAGCCACATGTTAGCCACCCAAATTGGCGGTGACAACACTATCACGTTATATAAATTAGCAATAAAGAGGAGAAATATCTTTTTGCGTCAATTGCCCTCTTTTCTTCTCACATAAAATAATACATTTCCATTCAATTTAATGCAGAAAGCAGACGATAGAAGGAGAGCTCCAACAAAGAGGATTGTCTTAGTCACTGTTCTATTGCTGTAGAGAGACATCATTACCAAGGCAACTCCTATAAAGGAAAGCATTTAACTGAAGCATTACTTATAGTTTCAGAGGCTTAGTCCATTACCATCATTTGGGGAGCACAGTAGTATTCAGGCAGGCACTGGAGCAGTAGCTGGGAGCTGCATCCTTATCCACAGGCAGACAGGAAGAGACTGGTCTTGGCATGGGCTTTTGAAACCCCAAAGCCACCTACACCTTCCCTCAGTGACACACTCCCTCCAACAAGGCCATACTTCCCAATCCTTCTAATTCTTCTCAAATAATGAATTTGAATGGTGTGTTTCTCCATCATAACATTAACTACTTACTATGTTTAATCAATGTTTCTGTTGCTCTGATTTCAGATTTGGTTCTGCAATCAAAGAGCAGATAATAATATCATTCAAATAATACCATTACTTGATAAGCATTAAAATCCTTTGGGGCTCATTCTTATTCAAACCACCAGGGAGGTGCCTCTATAACCTGTTGAGTCAGTATGTAGCCCTCTTCGCTTTTTAGCAGTGTTGTAGAAGTCTAGCACCACTAGACTTAGGACTAAGATGTCAGTGACCTAGCCTGCTGTGCACCAAGTCCACTGCTTCTCAGGGGATAGAAATGTCAGAAGAATGGGGCCATGAAGATGGCAATGCAAGTGGAAGCAATAATATGGTTCTAATAACAATCCATTAAACACAAAACTATACAATTAACCACAGGTAAGTGGGCCGAAGAAAAGATGTGGCTCAGAATTTGGCGGCTGGGGAGGAGCAAAGCAGGTGGAAACAGATAGCTGCTTGCCTACAGTACCTTCTAGAAGGGAAACAGCCTAGAGCAGAAGTAAGGATGATGGTAGAGTGCCATGATCTGCCTTAAGTGGCTGCCAAAGGAATGCAGTCACAAGTGGGCTGCAGTAGATTGCAGCTAAAACACTGCACACAAGGTAGGTGAGACCCCCCCCCCGCAATGTCCTTCCTGTAACCACAAAGGGGTACTCCAAACAAGTGCAAGCTATAGGTAAACAAGGAAGAAAAGTATGTGTGAAGCCCCCACCTGATATCAGAGACATTTAGGGTCTGAAATATCCACAGGTCTAAACATTGCTCCCAATGACCACACCTGCTGCTGCTGTCACTCACTATAGCAGTGTTTGAGACCCTCTTATAGCTAAGAAAGACCTTCAAAGGTCTTCTAGTGAAGACATAAGGACCATGGGGGAGAGGCAGAAGATGATCTCCTCAAATCAAAAGATTTGTTGATGGCCAGGCAGTGGTGGTAACACATACCTTTAATCCTAGCACTTGGGAGGCAGAAACAGATGGATCTCTGAGTTTGAGGCCAGCCTGGTCTACAAAGTGAGTTTCAGGGCAGCCAGGGCTACACAGAGAAACACAATCTTGAAAAATGAGAGAGAGAGAGAGAGAGAGAGAGAGACAGACAGACAGACAGAGACAGAGACAGAGACAGAGACAGAGAGACACAGAGACACAGAGAGAGACAGACAGAGAGAGACAGAGACAGAGACACAGACAGAGACACAGACACACACAGAGAGAGAGAGATCTTTCCATGAAAAGAGGGTAGAAAGAGATAGCTGCTTTCTCTTGGCTATGGCCTGTGGCTAACTGGAGTTTCTAAGATGGAGTGAGTACATGTATGTAGAATGGTGATATGATATGAGATGGGTAGTATTCATGGTGCTGAGAAAGGGCCAGAGAGAAATTGTTCTTCACTCAGGCACCAATGCTGGTGTACGTGAGTGCTGGTGCTATGTTTCAGGGAAGAGTAGGACTGAGGGAGTTGGGAAGGACAAAACTGTCCAATCCCCCAAAGGAAGCTGCTTTTCCTTAAAGAAGAATCATGTAACACTACATTCTCAAACTCCAGCACTGAAGACCTTAGAAATGGCCTCCTCTTATTCCTTATCCAGGATTCTCACTGTGACCCTGTCAAAGAACAGCTTTGACTCCACAGGGTAAACTGAGGCAGGCAGCAAGGTGTGGCATTGGTGATTGAGGTCAGTGCTGAAAGTAGCTGACAGAGGGAGGTCAGCACTAGGAGGGGCTCATTGTAACCCCAAAGCAATAATTCTCTTCTCATAGATTAACAAAGTTTAAGTAGGCCAAGTCTATAGTAGCACGTTTCAGCAGATTGGCTGGAGACAATCTGCATTTACTCAGGAACAGGTCATCTATCTGTCTTATGACTTTTTTTTTAATGTCTTGAACAGCTAGACTGGCTAATCATCTGTTCTCTGTTCTTATGCTCATAATATAGTTGTTTATTCATTATTCATAACTTTATTATTTCCTGGTACAAACCAAAAACATGCTACCACATCCCTAGATTATAAGATCAAGGAACTCGGGCCCAACTTAGAATGCACGCTTACTTTGGTCATTAACTTGTCTCGAGCCATTTTTTCTTGCTGCCACCATTCTGTGTTTGCAAAGCACAGTGCTCCTTTCCCCCACCCACACAGCTCTTGCCATTCTATGACAAAGGGGCACACTCTCTTCTTGATTCCATCTCTAAACTTTCTAGAAACTACCCGAACTTCACACAATTACTTAAATCATGCTAACTCTCTAGAACGACTTAAATCAAACCAGGAATACCATAAAATCATTAATTCATCTAAACAGCATTATCTCAAGAACTTTCCTCTTCATGTTGATCTGCAGGAAACTTGCCCAACAGGATGGGCTATCACTCAGGAAGTAATCACACCAGGCTATAGGCAGTGAGGGTCTCCCGGTGTGCACTTACACTAAGCCGCATAAATGAGGAGTGTGGCAGTGACAAACAGGAGGAAAGCACAGCAGTGGCAAGAAGCAGTCCACAGACAAAGGCTCTACCCATCAGAGCTGAGCATAAGCTGTCTCCAGGGAGCTCATTTGCCCACTGAAGCTCTTCTTCCATGGGATCTGCCATGTCCCTAGATTTCTTCGCCTGAATTGTGGTGCTTTTCTGGTGATGGACAGAGTACTTGTTTTCATGCAGTTTTTTTTTGTTGTTGTTGTTGTTGTTTTATTTTAGGGTGTTAGCTATTTGCCAGGTTCCTGCTTACTCTACCAGTACCAACTCGGGATTCACTAGAGCCTGCATGTCAGGTCTACCCCACGTTCACTTACCAGGTCCACCCTTCCTGCTTAGAGGCCAAGACCTGTGTTGCAATTCCAGAACAACTCTGTCTTCCTTCTCTAAGCACTGGATAAAAGAGAGCCGGGGTGTGTACCTGGGCTTGTGTCCAGAGGAATGTGGTAGGGGGTGCTGGGAGCAATGTAACTCGTCACAGATGACCAACCTGGCTCTGCACAAGCTATACTGTAGGGAAAGGCTATGACAAGCAAGTGAGTGTTCTAGAGATAGTTCACTGTTTTGCATGGCTATGATGGGTGTGCTCTGAGAAGCAGGGTCCTCAGAGACTTCATCCCAGGATTGCTTCTCGCTTTTAACGGACACTATTACATAGCCTAATGATTCCTGGGCATCAGCCCACTGTATGGGGTAAATCCTCTGCAGATCAACATGAAGATGAACTTTCATGAATTCATGCTGTTTGGATGTATTAGTGACTTTATAGAATTATTAATTTGATTCAAAGAATTTTGGGAAGAAAGTTTAAGGAGATGGTTTTGGTTGTTTTACCAGAAAGAAAAATGTTAGAATCAAGATTCAAATCTTCTCACTCCTCATAGAATAGTAAGTAAAGGCTGAATACAATGAACTCTCATAAACCACACTAACAAGAGAAATGGGCTTGGGACAGATGTATGATCAAGGAAAAGCATTCATTCTAGGTCCTGTTCAAGGATGAGGCCAAGGATATGATAAAGCAAGGCCATGGGAAACTGTTACTTTGAACTTTAATGAGCTTATAGAATGAAACTCTCCTTTGAACTTGTTATCGCCGTGCTTCTGTAACTCCCCTTTTGTGTAACACTTGATCTGTGAGATAATTTCATGAAGAACTTTTGTCTAAGAAGCTACAAAAATGCTGAGAAAAAAGAAGTGTGGCTGTTGGAGATCTGCTCCATCCACCAAATATATGTATGTGTGTCTGTGTGTGTGTGTGTGTATAAATAAATATATATGTGTGTGTGTGTGTATGTGTGTGCAAAACATTATTATTGTTTAGTTTGAGATAATTCTGTAAAAAACAGAGTCAGGCCCTTCAAGTTGTTCAGTGGTATCCCCAGTTCAACAAATGACCAAAACCCCAGTGCATTTTAATCACTGAATCAACTTTTCAGCTGGAAAGCAACCAAGGACTTTGCAATTTTTGTTTCATTCTCAAATAGATTGTACCAAGTTCTGGTGAGGTTTTCTGGTTTTAGCCTTCCGTAGTTCTGGTCATATGTTCTCCTTTAACTGGACTGATTTAGTCCTTAAAGTGGAGAGACTTTCATTTTTACTAGATTGATTCATATTAGTTTATGTGGGAGTGTTTTCCCTGTGTGTATACTACATGCATCTGTGATGCCTTCAGAAGTCAGAGGCGTATTGGGTTCCTTGAAATTGGCATTATGGATGGTTTCAAAAGAACACCTGGGTGCCAGGAATCAAATTGGAGTCCTTTACCAGAGCACCGAGTGCTCCTAAACACTGAGCCATTCCGCTAGCACATGTGGATAGAATTTACAGACATTGTAAGACTGCTTTTCTTCAAGAAAGAACTAATGTTCGCTTAGTAATATCTGCACTGCCAGAAAGTCTAGGTTCCCAGGTCTCACAACTGTAACTCTAGACAGAAGGCTGATGTGACGTGGTTAAAGGCTCTTGTTATGCAAACCTGGTGACCCTAGTTTAATCCCAGAATTAAACTTAAGGAGAAAGGAGAGAACCATCTCCACAAAGGTGTCTTCTGATCTGATCTGCACACACACACAATCTGCACACACACACACACACACACACACACACACACACACACACACACACACACAGGGACATGTGCACTCTTCCCTAGTTATGTCCACACGCACAATAATAAACAAGTAAACAAGCAAATTTTAAATAGAAAGGATTACTATGAGGGGGTGAGTTCATTCTCTGAACACCAGTGTTTACATCTCTAAAATGAGATATTTATCTGGGGCTATTCTTAGGCATCGTGCAGACCAGCTAGCAGTTTTATAGCACTGTCTAGACTATGTATCTCCAGGCTAAAGCAATGGCCTACTACAGGGAAAAGGAATGCATTTAGTATTTAAGAAATTATTCACAATGAAGCCCTTTTATTCAGTGCTATGAATGGAACATAGGCTCTCACTCTATTAAGCAAGTGGTTTCTACCACTGAGTTTCAAGGAGTAATGCAATAAACCATCAAAATGAACTGAACAAAATTTTCTCTAATGGGTGTGTCTCTTTCACATGTATGCCAAGAGTACTGTGTATAAAATATACTGTGTGCTGGGAGATGTTGTAGTCTCTCTCGATACTACACATTTGATATTCACAACAGAAAAGGCTGGACTTGCCGGGTGTGGTGGTGCAGGCCTTTAATCCCAGCACTCGGGAGGCAGAGGCAGCCGGATTTCTGAGTTCGAGGCCAGCCTGGTCTACAAAGTGAGTTCCAGGACAGCCAGGGCTAGACAGAGAAACCTTGTCTCAAAAAAACAAAAAAAAAAAAAAAAAAAAAAAAAAGAAAGAAAGAAAAAAAAAAGAAAGAAAGAAAAGGCTGGACTCCATGTAGTATCAGTATGATGGCTTTGATTGCCAGCAGGCAGGATATAATATGTGTACTCTGGTAAAGATGGCTCTATCAAAACTTTTGGAATATTTGATCTTTCCCAGCAGTTGTCATAAGGGGCTAATGCGACTCACCAGTGAGCATGATTTTGAACCCAGCCTGAAGGTATAGTTTCTGCCATTGATAAAACCAAAACCCTCTCTGCCTCCAGGGTCCATGCAGAAATATAGAATAAATAAGTCTCTTATGCAATGATGTCCAGCTAATTTCCAGCCTATGGATAGTATATATTAGGACTTTGAATGGTTGAGCACAAGAAATTCCTCCACAAACGATTCAGGATTATCTTTGTCAGAGAACATTCCCATGCCTCCCTTTCTTTCTGATTACAAATCAGCTTACACACAGTGTCAACCCTTCTTTGGGATCCTGTCTGGGACAAAGGGTGTTTCACTGCTCAGATTCGACTTGGCTTATATTTCTCCAATGCTTCCTAAAAGCAGATTCCTGCTCCAAGTGGCCCCTTTGGCAACTGTCTTCTCCTTGGATGGGTCCACACACATGTTTATGACCACAATACACCTCTTGAGGGCCTAACTAGCCCCGCTCAGGGCTGTAAACTAAAAGCTGATGGCAGAGATGGACGGAGAGAAAAGTGTGCAACACCAAGTGACATGTGCAGCTTGGGGTAACAATTTTATTCTGGAGAACCCAGTGTGCTCCCCGGGAGCTCCATGGCTTGTAAATCTTCAGAGCAGAAGCCACAGTCCACAAGTACTTCCCTTTTGATTTGATGGGGTAGACTTCTGTAATGAAGAAATTAATAGTTGAGGCTGAGCAAGTAGTGGCCATGGCAGTGGACTGTGGCCACTGTGGTGAAAAAAAGCTGTGGGCATTTTGCCTGAGCAGCGTGTTGGTGGGGAATGTGAACCCTGGAGGTGGTGACAACAACAAGAAATGTGGTATAAACCACACCCAAGGGGCTCACCAGGAGGAAGAGCTGGAGGAAGCAGAAAACATGGCCTGGGAGCACCCATCATTCGTCAGTCCTCAGAAACCATCTAAGTTCACACCTGGGCAGCTGTGGGAGCTACAGACAGTATTCCAAGAAACTCGGAACTTAAATGTACTTCAATGGTATTTACCAGGCCTATTCATCAAAGCTCTGGGCTCCTTTTCGGTCCCCTGACCTCTCTATACCCCTCTTAAACATTCTTGTGAGATTGGGCAGGCAGATTCACACACACCTTGTCATTGCCAGACACTTGTTTAGATAGGTTGGATCAGGGTCTAGTTGTGCAGGCTGGCCTTAAACCAACTTTGTAGCCCAGTAGTCCTTGAACTTCTGGTCCTCTTGCCTCAGCCTCTCCAGTAGCTGAGATTACTATTTTGTACTGGGAGGACTGCCTTCCACCTCTTGGTCCTGAGACTGTCACCCAAATATATCCTGAAGGGAGGGAGGAGGCCCAAGGATCAAAATCAATTTGTTTTATATAACTTTGATGAAAACTAAGTCTCTAAAATCTTCACTGGCCATTCATTTTGATTCTTTTTATTAAAACTATGGTCCTGAAACACAGAAGCATACAGTAAAATCACTTCTAAACAATGCCTTTTCTAAAAACTACTGAAAACTAATTGTGAAGGTGTCAGAAGAGATAGAAAAATTTAAAAACATGTACAGAGTATCCAAACTGTAGTTTATTTCCTGCCTAATATGGAATATTAAATGTTCTTCTTTTTCTTTTATCCACAGAGATGAGCTGGCAGAGCTCATGAATGTGAATGAACGGAAAGGGAAGGTCAGTCAGCCTGCACATGTGGTTTGGAAGAGCACTCCATCTGAAGCATGACTTAGGACATAGATGGCTTTGTCCTATGAACTATGCAATTGCTGTGGGCTCTTTCCTTTTCTTCTTGGTATACTCTTGTGTGCTCTTTTCCTTCACAGAAAAGGAAAGTTTAAAAAAAAAGTTTAAAGTATTAAAATTATTGCAAAAGGCAGATCAGATCAGATCAGATCAGGAGCAGGGCTGGGACACATAATGGCCACACCATCTCGGAAGAAAAAGGGAAGATGGAGTCTCTGAATCTTTATGGTCAGTGTTAACCTCTCTCCTGCCTCCAGGCTGTCTGACACCACCTTTCCTAGGACTTCTCTGGTCAGTGTCCTAAACTCTCTACCTGGTTCCTGTTAAGGGTGTCTCAGGAGAACGGTGATGTCAGCGGGGTTAGTAGGTCATGAAGAACAGGAAGAGGAACACTTGGCTCTGGCAGAAGCAACAATTAAACATCTATCTTATGCAGCTAAAAATCAAATGTTTAAGTGGCTCTGTCTGGGACAAAATGGGGAATCAGAACCTTAAGGGGTGGAAAGGGAGAGGCTAGATACTTGTTTCTAGTGCTCCTGGGAAAGGAAACAGCCTCGAGTGGGAACAGGGAGGGTAGAAGTCTGGCCTGACTCAGAAGCCTTGCTTAAGGCACTATTGGAGACACTCTGCTATCTAAACATCTCCAGAGTTCCTTCTTACTCATTACTGACTTCACAATGAAGGTGACCGGTCAAAGCCGGCCCTTTGCTTGCTTAGGACTGAAAATAAGAGTCATTTTGAGACTTCTGTATTTTTCCTACCAGAAATGAACACTTATCAAGAGTAGCAAGGGGCAGCTTCATATCTGGTGGTCAGACGTCAGTATCCTATTATGAGATAGTGGGACACTATCAAGGACTTGGAGCTCCTCATAATCTAGTCATGTCATTTAATCTTGGAAGAAACTATCAAAAACATTAAAACTGTAGGGGAGAGTCAACAGCCTCAGCTGACTGTCTACCCTGACACAAAGCTGGTCCTCACTCTGGGAGAATCAATCACAGGCACATGGCAATAGACATTTATTATGCCTTCTTTGCCTGTGGCTCTGAGGATGGAACCCAGTGTCACACATGGGAAGCCATCTACCCCTCAACAATACCAATTGTCCCCTTAAGTATTTGAACCATGAGAATACAAGTGATACCCCATAGCTTCCGGCCTCAGTGACATCTGAATGCTTGCTTGTTTTCTCCATGATGATATTTATTACTCAACAGGCTAAGCTGACCCCTTCTCTCTGTCATTTAGGCACAGCTTAATAACACACACTCTATATGGAATGGTTAAAATAGAAAAATTGAATGCTCATGCGTATACCAGCTGAGTCTCAGGCCACATTTTCTTGGTGGCAATGAAGGGTCCATAGAGAGCCTTCTTTGTACCCAACATTCTAATAATGCTTTCTGTGACTGATAACAAGTGTGAAGAGCCAGGATCCAGAATCCAGGGCCAGGAGCCAGGATCCAGAACCCAGGGCCCAGGAGCCAGAGCCAAGGCCCAGGAACCAAGACCTGGGAGCCGGGAGCCAGGGGTCAGGGCCCAAGGGTCAGAGGCCAGGGGTCAGGGGTCAGAATCCAGGAGTCAGGGACCAGGAGGAAGGAGCTTTAGGTCACAAAGCTCCATTAATGGTGGCCTGTGGGGACACACTGATGGAAGCAGGCCTGTTTGGAACATTTCACCTTCACTCAGAGTGTAGCCAGGGTCTTATTGGACTAGCGTTTCCACAGGCAGTTCCCTGCCTGTGGTGGGTGAGAATCTCAGAACCCCAGGTGTCAGAGGAGCAAGTCTTCTCCTAGGACAAGTCTTCCCTCACAGCTCTGACAGAGCTTCACAGGGAATCAGCATATGCCCGAGCCCCTCCCTTTGTTTACTCTTGGCTCTTCTACAGTTTTGGCTGAGAACTCCCTGCCTAAGGCAGCTGCTGACACTGGGACTCATTCACACAAATCATCGCAGGGAGTTCAATGACAGCTCAGTACACATCTAACACTTCAAACAGTGTGGCACTGTTCTTACCTGTAATGTAACAAGACTCAAGACTACTCGAAGCCTGCTTCAGATTAAGGATAAGTCTGCAGGAGGATCACGTTATCTTAGACTGGTGGAAAGATGGGTGGTTCCTTCAAGAGGGGCATACTTCTGGCTCTTGGAGTAGTAGTCCCCTATCCAGGACCCAGGACAGTGTAATTATTACAAAGAACTGTTAAAATATTAACTTTTAAATTATTAAAAGAAAAAACAACTCATTAACTGCAATTTGTAAAGGGATAAAAGAGCTCTCCCTAGAATGGTTATCCCTAGAAGGACTAATAAGAGAGGAAGAGAGCAAGTCCTGACAAAGGATCCTATAAGATCTCAAACCCAGACACTCACACACCTGGAGGGCTCTCAGTGTGGTGACCCTCCTATCCTGATGGGAGTTGTTTGCTCTCATAACATTTGCAGTTTCTGTTCTCCTTCTTCTCGGACTGTGGCTTCTCTGTTTTTCATGTCTGTGACCCTCCTGCCTGCCCATCACATTGAATTTCCAGACAAGTGCTGGCTATCACTCAGCTCAGTCTGCAGCTCCTCCAAGCCCTCCCACACACCATGGCTCTCATTTCTCTGATCTTCTTGGTGTATTTGCTACCTACTAAAATAAAATAAAATAAAGTAAAATAAAGTAAAGTAAAGTAAAATAAAATAAAATAAAATAAAATAAAATAAAATAAAATAAAATAATCAGCAGTGATCACACAGAGTGCAAGAGGGATAGAAGAGGAGAGAAAAGGATCCAGGAGAACACCACACTGCGATTTATTTATTTATTTTTATTTATTTTCTTAACTTAGTAAGATGTTGGTGTATAGTTTTCTTTTCTTTTTCTTTCTTTTTTTTTTTTAGCTACTGCCATGATTTTTTCTTTTTTATTGGATATTTTCTTCATTTACATTTCAAATGTTATCCCCTTTCCCCATTTCTCTCCCTCCCAGAAACACCCTATCACATCTTCACTCCCCCTGCTTCTATGAGGGTGTTCCTCCACCCACCCATCCACACACTCCCACCTCCCTGCCCTCAATTCCCTTACACTGGTGCATCTATTGAGTCTTCATAGAACTAATGACCTCTCCTCCCATTGATGCCTGACAAGGTTATCCTCTGCTACATATGCTGCTGGAGCCATTTGTATTCCTTTGTTGATGGCTTAGTCCCTGGGAGTTCTGGGGATTCTGGTTGGTTGATATTGTTGTTCTTCCTATGAGGTTGCAAACCCCTTCAAGTCCTTCAGTCCTTTCTCTAACTCCATGGAGTGCACTCAGTTCAATGGTTGGCTGCGAACATCTGCCTCTATATTTTAAAGGTTCTAGCAGGGCCTCTCAGGAGGCAGCCATATCAGGCTCCTTTCAGCATGCACTTCTTGGTACCCACAATAGTGTCTGGGTTTGGTAACTGTATATAGGATTAATCCCTAGGTGGAACAGTCTCTGGGTGGCCTTTCCTTCAGTTTCTGCTTAACACTTTGTCTCCATATTTGCTCCTGTGAGTATTTTGTTCTCCTTCTAAGAAAGACTGAAGACTTAGGTCTTCCCTGTTCTTGAGCTTCATGTGGTCTGTGAATTGTATCTTGGTTATTTGGAGCTCTTGGGCTAATATCCACTTATCAGTGAGTGCATATCATGTGTGTTCTTTGGTTACTGGGATAGTTCACTCGGGATGATATTTTCTAGTTCCATCCATTTGCCTAAGAACTTCATGAATTCATCATTTTTAAAAGCTGAGTAGTACTTCAATGTGTAACTGTACCACATTTTCTGCATCCATTCCTCTGTTGAGGGACACCTGGGTTCTTTCCAGCTCCTGGCTATTATAAATAAGGCTACTATGAACATAGTGGAGCATGTGTCCTTATTACAAGTTGGAACATCTTCTGGGTATATGCCCAGCAGTGGTATTGCTGGATCTTCCAGTAGTACTATGTCCAATTTTCTGAGGAACTGCCAAACTGATTTCCATAGTGCTTGTACCAGCTTACAATCCCACCAGCAATGGAGGAGTGTTCTTCTTTCTCCACATCCTTGCCAGCATCTGCTGTCACCTGAATTTTTGATCTTAGCCATTCTGACTGGTGTGAGGTGGAATCTCAGGGTTGTTTTGATTTGCATTTCCCTGATGACTAAGAATGTTGAGCATTTCTTTAGATGCTTCCTGGCCATTCGATATTCCTCAGTTGAGAATTGTTTGTTTAGCTCTGTACCCCATTTTTAATAAGGTTATTTGGTTATTTGGAGTCTACCTTCTTGAGTTCTTTGTATATATTGAATATTAGCCCTCTATCAGATGTAGGATTGGTAAAGACCTTTTCCCAATCTATTGGTTGCCATTTTGTCCTATTGGCAGTGTCCTTTGCCTTACAGAAGCTTTGCAATTTTATGAGGTCCCTTTTGTCAATTCTTGATCTTATAGCATAAGCCATTGTTTTCAGTAAGTGAAGGAAATGTCATCTAAACAGAACAGCAAAGAGACTTTCCATGACATGATAGCCCAAGTCCTCATATTCTTTGCATATCACCATTTTCCCAAGTACCTCTGTAGGTTACACTGACACATAATAATATTCTTTGCTTTGCCCCATTCGTGCTACTCTCACTTCTTCTGTACACATGTTGGACCACATATATGTACAAGGGTGGGAATGGAAAGAATCTAAGGAGAAACAGTTTATTTATGCACAGGACTGAGTTCCACCTATACTCAAGAAATGAAAGAAAATCTATGGTTAACTGCAACCATAGACTTTAAGAGAAGTTTCCTAAGAGGTTACTCCCAACATTCATAAGAAGGAGGTACATGAAGGCCAGTGGTCAGCCCCAGCAGGGTCTTCGTTCTTGTTGGTTCTTCTTGAGGCAGGGGAGGGGGAAGAGCATCTGCTGAGGGTAAGACTTTTTCTTAGGAGATATTTAGGATTGCAGTATAATAAAAAATTGCTTCTCTAAGTCTAAGTTACTACTATGTCATTGTAGCTGACCTGCCTTCTGTGATTCTCTGAGGCCGGAAACTGCACTTTCTGGCATTTAGCACCTCATCCTAAAACAGCAGGAGATTAAGTAAAGCCTAGAGCCTTTTCCTTATTGTCCAGATGCTTCTTGCTTGTCAGGCTAGACGGAAGTTTGGAGCAATAAATGTCTATTGAACCAGGAGAAGAATATAACCCTCGCAGAAGGAAAAAAAAACTTTTACATAAGCAAATATGCATAAACACATACATTCATATACATATTCACTCATGTATACTCATACATTTCTATTCAACCAGCTAGGTTCAGCTTGCATTCATTCTCATAATTACATACTTACACACATCCATACTTACATATACTTGTGGAACAAAAGACCAAGCACCAGTGCAGAAAGAACTCTCTCACTCTGGATGAAAAATGAGCACAGAGAAAGTAAAAGCTTCTACTATTTTAATGTTAAAAGAATTCAACCCAAGTTCTTAAGAAGAAAGCTATGTTCCTTTAATAAGACTAAGTCTGCCTTGTTATTAAGAAAAGACCTGTTCTGTCCCATGGTGAGAAAAAGCCTGCCTGTTCCTTCTGCTCTCTCTTCAGCTCCTTCTTTTTTTCTCTTTCCTTCTGCATTCTGCACATTGCTCTCTTAGTTTTTTATGTTACCTATAGTTTCTAAGTTATTCCACTCTGCACTGTCCTTCTAATCTTGCTCTCTCCTCCTGCTCTGGTGTCACATAGAGCTCTCACTCTCAATGCCTTTTCTCCCTATGCTGTGCCTATACTTCTAGGTTCTTCTTGAGTTCAGTTCTATCTAAAAAGTGTTCTATCTAAAAACTTCTCCTCAGCCCTGTTTCCTGACTGTTGTTCTCTTTGTCCTCTGAGCTTATATAACTTTTCAGAATATGTGATCACATGCTAAAAGTTTATCACAAGTTTACACATAAAATTCAAATCATAAATTGAAATAGAAATTTACAACAGAAAGTGTTTACATGCATATCCATTAGGAGTAATTATTTTACTAAACATTCATTACCTGTCACAGCTCTACAGATTCATAAGTAAAAAACTATAATTAAGTTATTAGGGAAGTTTTGTATAGATAAATCCAGTCAATATTTTATCTTCTGTCCTAGCATCTATAATAAATCATTAGTTCCCTTTTTATGACCTTTGGTTAATGGTTTTACAACCTCTTGGAATGTGCTCTGAGTAGGAGAAAGTCTGGCTACCATCTAGAAGCAATTAACTGGTGACACATGGGCGACTGAGAGAGTTCTCATTGCAGTTTTGACTATCAGAAAAAGATCTAATAGCAGTCCCATTATAAAAGAGCTTAATAAATACTGATATATTTTTTGGAATTCTTATAGGATCATCATTAAGAATTAAGAAGTCATCTACTTGTCTATATAGCATCATTACAAGACAGTACATCTTTGTATGTCTGCAGACATCTGTTCAAAAGGGTGAGCTAATACCTGGTAATTGTTATTTATGTTTAATAATAGCAGGAAAATCATATTAATGGCGGAAATATCCTAAAATGATATACTCCTCGCCTGTCAGAGCTTCATCATAGATATTATCTAAAGTGAAGTCATTTCAGGAAGATCATCTGCTAGCTATTAGCTTGTCCTATGTTGAATCCTGACACATGAACATTTGTCTAGGCTGCTCCTAATTCCATTCATTGTCCCTTTTCTATGGAGTACACACTGACTAGTAGCCACTCTACCAGAGGACTTGCTGCTTCATAGAAAGCACTAGAATACAACACATCCAGGTCAGACGGAGCCTTTATTCCCTTTTCTCCCTTAATCCAGCCTAGAAAATATTTTTTTCACCTTCCTTAGCTCAGTACTCCTCAAGGTTTATTTTAAAATATACATAGTTATAACCTATCTCACAAATAGATAAATGTTTAGTGGACTTTTTTGTTCCTTTACCCTCTTTAAAATCCCTGATACAATTAGGCAAGACAAATATGAATAGAAGAAGGTGAAGAGTCCCAACCAGCTCCAAAACCCAGAAAGCATTTTTATCAAAATCATAGAAAATTTCCCCAACCTAAAGAGATGCCTATAAACATAAAAGAAACTTACAGAACACCAGAAAGTCCTCCCACCACATAATAATATAAACAATAAATCTATAGAACAAAGGAAGAATATAAAAAGCCACAAAAGAAAAAAGTTGATTTTTTTTTGTTCTGTCACCCTCTTTAAAAGTTTCTGAGCCGGGTGTGGTGGCGCACACCTTTAATCCCAGCACTCGGGAGCAGAGGCAGGCGGATTTCTGAGTTCGAGGCCAGCCTGGTCTACAGAGTGAGTTCCAGGACAGCCAGGGCTATACAGAGAAACCCTGTCTCGAAGAAAAAAAAAAAAAAGTAAGCCGGGCGTGGTGGCGCATGCCTTTAATCCCAGCACTCGGGAGGCAGATGCAGGCGGATTTCTGAGTTCGAGGCCAGCCTGGTCTACAAAGTGAGTCCCAGGACAGCCAGGGCTACATAGAGAAACCCTGTCTCAAAAAACCAAAAAAAAAAAAAGTCTCTGATACAATTGTGCAGGACAAATATGAATAGAAAAAGGTTAATAGTCCCAGCTAGTTCTAAAGCCCAGAAAATACTTTCAACAAAATCATAGAAGAAAATTTCCCTAAGAATTTGAGAGGGGACTATCTCTGACTCTGGATATCCTTCCCCTACCTGGACTGCCTGGTTGGGCCTCAGTGGGAGAGGATGTGCTTAGCCCTACTGGAACTGGATATTCCAGGGTTAGGTGGTACCCAAGGTGGTATTCTCCTTCTCTGAGAATAGGAGGCAGGAGTGGGGGCAGGGATTTGTAAGGGTGGGACTAGGAAGAGAGGAGGGAGACTGCATTCTGTATGTAAAATAAATAAATAAATAAATAAATGGAAGAAATTGATTCATTTTCCCATCACAAACTGTAAAAGTAACTTTCATTTGCCTATAATTCTAAGCTGACTGCTTCAATCTAACTTCTCTCCATTTCTTACTGAATTGTCCTACTTGGCCTCATACTAACTTTGGTAATCTGTTCTAATCTTCTGGCTCCTTCTCATTCTTTGGCTTGTTTAATCTTTGTCTAGTTTGTTCTCTCTCTCTCTCTCTCTCTCTCTCCCCTTCTCTCTCTCTCTCTCTCTCTCTCTCTCTCTCTCTCTCTCTCTCTCTCTCTCTCTCAAACTTCTCTTTTTTACAACTGTCCTAGTAAAACTACCTTCTTCTTTCTGCACTGGCCCTGAAATAGCTTTCCTTTCCTCTCTCTTCTTGTGAGGGTTGGGGGTATCCTATTCTGTCAAATCCTTCTCTGATTTGTCACTTTGTCTGCCATTCAATTAGAGATCACTTTCAAAAATGGGTTCTTCCTTCTACAAACTAACTTTACCTTAATTGTTGGGGATTAAAGGTGTATACTAAGAGCATGTCTATAATATTCCAGTCAGAGTTGTGTGTTTAGGCTAAGCTACACCACAACTAGAAACAGGTCTTTTCAGTAAATAACACAATCTAGGTGTTCACAGTGTGATCAAATATCCTGCAACACCAGACCATTTCACTTCCTGAATCTGTTCAGCTCTTAAACAATTACAGTTTGCATCTAATATCATGGTTGAGTTTTTTCATCTCGTTTCATTTTAGAAATGCTTTCCAACTTTATAGAATTTTCTTCATAATACTTTAAATTTTTATTTAATTCATTTTTCATTTAAATGTTTTTATATAATATACTAATCATATTTCCCTCCTGTAGCCCCGCCCAGATACTCCTTACCTCCTTAACCATCCAACTCATGTTCTTTCTCATATGTTTTTTTGTTCATGTATATATCTTTTTATTAGATATTTTCTTAATTTACATTTCAAATGCTCATATGTGTGCATATGCATATGCATATATTTGTGTATATTTATGTATATATATGTGTGTTTGTGTTTGTGTGAGTGTATACTAAAGACAACAAAACTGAACACCAAAACACAAACTAAAACAATTAGAAGGAAAAAATAAGACAAAAATAAAAACAAACAAAAATCACATAAGCAAATAAAACACAGTCTCTGTTGCCTAACTACACCTGGACATGGGGCTTGCCCTGGAATGTTGGATGTCGAGATCTTAAGACAATTGCTTGTTATTTACTTTTCTAACTTATAATTTCCAAGAGGTTGCTCCTGGGCTCTGTTTTTTAATATATGGACATTTTTATAGATATGGTTGTGAGGAGATCATAACCTTGCCAGCATAGGCCTTCCTGGCCTCCCAGTATTTTCTGGTTGTCTTTTCTTTTCCCTTTGCTTGATCTCTACTCTGAAAATTCTTCCTGAAAGAGTTTAGTCTTTGGACTTTCTGGCCAAGTGGAGAATGGCAATGTCAGATTCACAAACTCTTTCCCTCTTCCAGTGAATGCCCTTCCAGTAGTTAACAAAGTATATGGATGCAAGTTTATCAGACAATTTTTAAATTTTTTTCTAAAAACCAAAACAAGCAGAAAGAAAAACTTTGAAGGAATTTTCACTGATCTAAAAAAGATTGTTTTTTCTCAAGTGTTAAACACATTCGAGCTGGGGAAATGATAAAGTGCTTACCATGAAACTAAGAGCACCTGAGTTTGGATACCCAGCAGCCATGTATAAAATCAAGCAAAGTAGCAATCATGCTCTTAATCCTAATCCTGAGAGTGGGAGGAACCCTGGGGCTTGCTGGCTAGTAATTCTAGATGAATCAGTGAGCTCCAGGTTTCATGAGAGATCTTGTCTCATGGAAATGTGGAGAGTGATTGAAGAAGACACTCTATATTCACTTCTGGCATACACACACACACACACACACACACACACACACACACACACATATGCACACATGCACATACAGATATACATATGTGCATATGAGCACACACAACATGAATACATACACATGAGCACACACATGAATCTCTACACATACATATACCAAAAATACCCCAACAAGAATTATACATAAACATAAGTTTTGAGAAATGGCACACATTCATTTTTTAAAAAGAAGCACATTAGTGGATAGTATTCTGGAACAGTGTCTAACACTTAACAAAGCACTTTCTTCTTGTCTATGATACTTTATAAAGAACTGCATGGGATTTTTTGTTTTTGTTTTTGTTTTTTGTTTGTTTTGTTTTGTTTTGTTTTTTCGAGACCGGGTTTCTCTGTGTAGCTCTGGCTGTCCTGGAACTCACTTTGTAGACCAGGCTGGCCTCGAACTCAGAAATCCACCTGCCTCTGCCTCCCAAGTGCTGGGATTAAAGGTGTGCACCACCATGCCAGGCTCTGAACTGCATGTTTTAATATTTGTTGGTAAAGAAAATCTGTTCTTACTTTGTGCCAAACGCTCCCATGTGATAGGTAACACAAAATTCTTTTTAATTTCTTTAGGAGCTAGTAATGGATTTCTAGGTTTATTGGATCCAATCTAAAGGTGGTTATCTGTGGCTATAGAAAAGTATCATCTATGGAAATGGAGAGATGGCAGCACTGGCTGTTCTTTCAGAGAATCCAGGTTCCTTTCCCAGCACCCTCACAGTGGCTAACAATTTTCTGTAACTTCATTCCTGGGGATCTAGCAGCCTGCTCTAACTTCTGTGAGCACCAGGCATATAGGTGATACACACAGGCAAAACACCTATACACATAAAATAAAATAATAATTTAAAGTGGCCAGGTGTGGTGGCTCCTGTCTTTAACCCCAACACTTGGGAGACAAGTAGATCCCTGTGAGTTCAAGGCTAGCTTGCACTAAACAGTAAGTTTCAAAACAGCCAAGGCTACACAGAGAGATACCACCTCAATAAGAACAACAGCTAGAATGGGCAAGCTTATTCATCAGTAATGAAAACATTCCGGCCTAGATAAGATTGTGCAGGGGGTAGACACTTCCTGGACCCGGCCTAGATTAGCAGACAGAGGCAGCAAGCATCCAAGATGACTAACAGGCAAATAAAAGTTACTTTTGCAGAGGCTCCTTCTCCCAGCAGTCATTAATTGCCTGTAGTCCTTTTGTGAGGGTTGGGCCTCGCAAAAATGTCCTGTCTACATTAATGCATCCATTGATAATGTTACTCTTATGGTCTTGATTTTGCAGCCATTTCTAGGATAGACTCTTCACAGTGGCTTTCCTGGTATTCTGGCTCCCTTGTCTATGATGCTCCCTGAGCCATAGATGCAGGAGTTATGATATAAATGGTTCCACTTGACCTACTGCTCTCTGCATTGCGTCCCAGTTGTGGTGTTCTGTGATAGTTTCTGTTTGCTATAAAGAGAAGCATCTTTGATGAGAGGTGGTAGCTAGACTTGTGTGTATAAGAATAAATATTGAGAATATAGTAAGGAATTATGCTGGCCTAGCAAAGTGCAGAGAGCACATTTTTGTTTTTTAAGGACCTTGGCCTCACTGGCCTTAGGATGCTGGTTGGGTTTCTAGTACCAGGCCTAATTTCCCTCCTGTTTAGTAGGCCTTAGGGCAAATTAAACAGTTGGTGGTTACCATCAACATGTAAGCGTCGTTTATTCCACCTTTATGTATATCTTACTGTGGTTCGTAGGTGTTGAAAAGGAGGACGGCTGTTTAATTGCTCCCCTCCATGGCAGCTTGCATAGTATTTTCTGGAACCATTGAAAATAGACTACAGAAAAGAGGCTTTCATGGCAGATCCAGCTTGAACCATCTGATCCTATGCCCTAAGTGTGAGTGTCTTCAGCAATGGGGTACCACCCTCAACCTCTGAGAGGCAACCAAGGGCTACATCAATAGCCTATATTATTTGGGGAGTCACCTGCATTAGCCTGCTGAACCATTTGAAAAGATGTTTCTCATGCCTGGTACCAGGGGTTTTGTTAGTGTGTGACTTCTGTGGAGAGCAGTGCCTATCCAAGTGGCTTAACAAATTTTTTTATGGCCCACTAATTCCAGTGAGTGTTGCCCATGTTTGCATGAATGTGGAGCCACCGCTGAAGTCTGGGACTCCTATTAGTGGCTAGCCTCAAAGAAGAATGACTTTCCTTCCCCCAGGACCCATCAACTGTCAATAGCTTCTCGATAAAGGGTGAGACCTAGATATTCCTGCCCTGATCTAGGATAGAATTTTGGCTGGCTTGATGGTCTGTAGGTAACTCCAGCTGCTGTGTGCCATGAGTTCGATAACCTTCTTATGTCCAGAAGAGTTAATTCCACAGCCCGGCTCTCCTTCCTCCAGCTCTTCGGATCTTTTTCACTGCCACATCCAGGATGTTCCTTAAGCCTTGGTGGGTGGTAGGAGGACCTGCAACAGGTGGTTCAATTAGGGCTCAGTGATAACTCTCTTCTTTTCAGTACATTGACTCCTTAGTTATCTCCCTAGTGATTTCTGCCCACTGCACAAAGAAGCTTCTCTGAGTTGAGAGCAGCCCAGCACTCGGGAGGCAGAGGTAGGTGGATTTCTGAGTTCGAGGCCAGCCTGGTCTACAGAGTGAGTTCCAGGACAGTCATGGCTACACCAAGAAACCCTGTCTCAAAAATAAAATAAAATAAGCCAGGAAAGACATGTGTCTGGAAATCTTGGCATCTCAACAGAGCCACAATATGATACCTGGAAACTGGGGTCCTCTTTATGGATTTCTAGTCTCATTAGTAAAAAAAAAAAAATAATCGAAAAACAGACACAAATATAAATTAAGTGGAAAAATAGAGTCAAATAGAAGCTGAAGGACAAATTCTTCCAAAAAGAAAAACTCCACATAGGCAAACTATAAACCTCACAGCTGCCTGCCTGGGGTAGAGACAGAAGGACCAAGGACCATGCTGCTTGAGGTAAGTCTGCATGAAGGTCAGTCACCTGCAAACAGGCAAACACATGGTGAGGAGGGGAGCTTTAGAGAAAGAGTAAGCTCATGACATTAGCCGGGGAGTTCAGAAGTGCTGGCTCTGGCCAGCATCCAAAAGGAAAAAGACAATGGGAAAGAAAAAGAAATTGTTACACTTTTCTGAGTGTGGGCCTGGGAAAAGGCTGGCAAGCCCAGACCTGCTACAAGGTGTGGTGGCTTCTGGGAACTGCACTAAGGAGCAAGAAAAAAGAAAAAAAAAAAGGAAAAAGTGAACCCACCTTCTGAGTGTTGGTCCTCTAGCCAGGAATCTGACTAGGCCCACAGGATTAGGACTTATGGAAGGAGACAAGGGCATGTTCCACCTAGAAGCAGGTCCCATTCTTTGCCTATACCCACTCTGAGGAGATAACACTGAGATTATTTAGGAGGTGACATAAAACTGTGGAACAGCGGTGACCCCATTTTTACCACGAACATCTAGAGGTAAAGTTTTTGTTCACTAGAAGGGATTAATGTTTGGACTGGCGTTTTAAGTTCTCACTCTCAGTTGATAGCCTCCAGGAAGAGGTGTTCATTTAGGAGGGGATAAGAAAGCAGGGCTCCTTGTTGGCATTCCTGATTTGAGAAGCAAGAGCATCTTTGAAACTGTTATTCTTAGAATTCCTACCCTAATTCCTGTCCAGTGTGTTTCCTGTCCACATCATCATTTTTCCCTCTGAAGAGGTAACACAACTGTCATTAGGCAGCTTGAGCAACAAAATATATATATATATATATATATATATATATATATATATATATATATATATATATCTTCCATCTATGTGAAGATACAGGGAGAAAAGCCTTGCCCAACCATGCCTTTGCTTGACACATGGAATGACATTATTTTCTCTGGTCCTGCCCCACACCCCATGCACTTTGGTTAGCATCCACACTGTAGCATTTCCATGGCTTCCCTGAGAAAGAGAACCAGTGACTCACCAGGACATTTGGGAGCGTTCCACAGTCTTCTGGGACACAGTTGGCCTTGGAAGTCAAGGAGAACAATATTGTCCCTTTTTAATCCCTCTGACTACATTATTATATGCCTCCAAGTATGGTTTTTGAATACCAAGAATGTCAACTAGATCAGTCTCATACTGTGTAATATTTACAGAAAGCCTGAATAAAAAACAATTTTGAATAAACCTTGATTAGACAGGTTTCTTGAGGATTCATTTATCTTTATGTGTATTAGTGTTTTGCTTGCATGTGTGCTAAAGCACCATATGTATGCCTGCTACCCTTGGCGGCCAGAAGAGGGCATCAGTTCCTCTGTAACTGAAGTTACAGAGGATTGGTAGCTGCCTGCTTGAAGCTGGAAATGGAACCCAGGTCTTCTGGAAGAGCAGCCAGTGCTCTTAACCACGGAGCCACTTCTGCAGTCCCAGATATTTGTTTTCAAAGCCAACATTTTTTTTTTTTTACCAAATGCATTCACTTAAACCTTTTGCCAAATGTAATAACTTAAGAGAACTCCATTGATTTGATAGCAATATATTGATTGACCTTTTATTTGGAAATGTTTATGTACATCCCCTTTAAGTCTTATCATTTATAACTTACTCAGATATTTTATGGTTGTAGGGGTTTGTTTTTCATTTTGGAAAAGCACCCAACCATCTTACCTTCGTACAGAAACCCTTTCTTCTGTGCCTGCATGCCTGAGTGCCTGCATGTTTTCTCACAGAATCCAAGAGTTAGAAAAAGGTCAAACGTCTTAATAAGATCTTTGGCACACTCTCAAAATGACCTTAAAGTGAGGAAGGACTCCATACAAACAAGAAAGGGCTGGAAAGAGACCATATCTAGAGCCCAAAACGCACTTTAACCCTTCTTCCTGAGTGAAAGGATCTTAACCAGTAACTCCAGTAAGAACATTTTAACAGGGCTTTCTCAGTCAATTCCTGGCGATGTTGTACGCATCAATTTGATGATGCCCCACTATGCACCTGGACTAGATACTTATATTCACACAAACCCAACAGTATGGCATGGCAGAAATGACTGTAAACTACAAAATGCAGGGCAAAAACACTCGGGGCCGGAGCTAGAGGATCAGACTGCAATGCACTACCGAGGCCAGAAGAGGGCACCAGATTGCCTGGAAGTGGAGTTAGGGATCGATCGTTGTGAGGCCCTAATGACTGAGCGCGGGAGACTATGCGGTTAAGCAGAACATTTATTTTCTCTCTTTCCAGTCCCACCCTGAAATACGTCAAATATTCCTTATGAGACTGATAAAAAGAACCCTTGGCTCCTTTACTCCCCCCAGTCCTCATCAAAGACAAGGTGGTTACTTTTTGCTTTTTTTTTTTTTTTTTTTTTTTTTTTTTTTTTTTTTTTTTTTTTTTTTTTTTTTTTTTTTTTTTTTTTTTTTTTTTTTTTTTTTTTTTTTTTTTTTTTTTTTTTTTTGTCTTTTTGTCTTCTTTTCCCATCCATGTAATACTAGCCATCTTATTGCGGCTTAATCTGAATATCATTTTTACACTGTTTTTCTTTCTCCCTCAAAACAAAAGTAGGGTGGCTAGGGAGATGGTTCAGTGGTTAAAAGCACTGGCTGCTCTTCTAGAGGACCTAGGTTCAATAGCTACATGGGGCCTCACAACGATCCCTAACTCCACTTCCAGGCAATCTGGTGCCCTCTTCTAGCCTCGGTAGTGCATTGCAGTCTGATCCTCTAGCTCCGGCCCCGAGTGTTTTTGCCCTGCATTTTGTAGTTTACATTCATTTCTGCCATGCCATACTGTTGGGTTTGTGTGAATATAAGTAGCTAGTCCAGGTGCATAGTGGGGCATCATCAAATTGATGCGTACAACATCGCCAGGAATTGACTGAGGAAGCCCTGTTAAAATGTTCTTACTGGAGTTACTGGTTAAGATCCTTTCACTCAGGAAGAAGGCCTCTGTGTCGTGTGCAGATGAGCACCTCCTTAGTCGTACTCACTCCAAGCGTCCTTTCTCAGTGGCCTTTTGTAAATAGTTTACCATTTAGCTCTTCTAAAGGACACAGTGTTTTGACTCTTGAGCTGTTAGGTTGTTATTCTTTTGCCTGTCACAGACTAGGTAGGTATGTGTGACTCACAAAAGGGGCTTTGGAGAAACTTTGAGACCCCCTCCTGGGGTCTGAGGTGGGAGAGTCAAATTCTGTCTTCAAAGGTCCCCTGTCAGCAAGCTCGAACAGTGCTTAGCAATTTACTGATATAACCTATTTACAAAAAAGCATGTGCCTCTTTATACAACTGAAGATAGAAAATGGTTTGCTCAGGCTGGTGAGATGGCTCAGCGGGTAAGAGCACCTGACTGCTCTTTTGAAGGTCCTAAGTTCAAATCCCAGCAACCACATGGTGGCTCACAACCATCCATAAGGAGATCTGATGCCCTCTTCTGGAGTGTCTGAAGACAGCTACAGTGTACTTACATATAATAAATAAATCTTAAAAGAAAGAAAAAAAGAAAATGGTTGCTTTTTGGAATGGTCATGGAAGAAAAGGGCTGTACACTGGACAAGAGACTGTATATTGAGTTGGGTGTGTGCAGGCTGGACCCTAGGCATCTGTCCTTTCTTATAACCTGAATGGACCTGTCCAAATGAGTCTTATCTGTTGGGAATGGGGGAACTGACAAGACACAGAAAGCATTTTCTTCTTCGGAGTGGTATCCAAGACAGAACAGTTGCTTTTGAAGGATCACCCTCTATTTTCTAACTTTCTAAGGTCCTCGTGGGTGCACAGCAGTTTGCGTTCACAATTAAGCAAAATCAAGCCAACAGAAGCATCTGCCTTTAACAGCATCTACCCTGAGATCTTCCCTTGCTGGATCTGGGGTTCCCAACTGTTTGAAAACCTTAAGCAAGCATGTAAGTAGAGGCAGACAACCTGAAACTTATTCCCCTCCCTCTTATAAGAAGACTACGTTTTAGGATAATATAATGCACTGATAGATATCCCTGACTAAACAATATTTTAAAAACCCTTTAGCCTTAGCCTTAGTCCAGGCTTGAGTGTAGAAAAGCATGAGGGATTCTTTCTAACCAATAGAAATACAGGCTAGAGGGGCCTTCTTCCTCTGTGAGACAAAAGGAACGTATATCAAAATGCCTTCTGTGTCGTCCTTGTCTTTGTCCTTCAGCCCCTGGAGTTTCCTCCTTATCTTCCCATCTTGAGTGACCACAGGGAAAGGAAAAACTGGTTGGATGAGTCAGCTCAGAAGTCTCCCGTCTTTTGTCTTCCATTAAAGGAAGTCCATTTGTTCTCACTGACTTGACTAGACATGAGTACCCTCAATGACCTTGGTGACTTCCCCGCCCCCGAGTTTACCTTGTTAGCCTTAGCCTGCCTATGCAGAAACCTTCATCTGTTGAAACTCGAATAAATATTGTAACTCAGATAAAAGAAAACTCAGCCAGTTTTTAATGATAATATGAATATGGGGAATTTTGACTCTCTTGTGGTCTAAACCTCCAATATCCTCCTTAAATTTTCCCTCTGCCCCCCCTTTTTTTCCCTTCAAATAGGGTCCAAGTCTGTCCTAGAAGTAACACTCTATCTTTCCAGGCAAAGTCATAGAGCTGGGTGATCTGTTTAAAAGTCTGTATTTGCTCAGTTTAGCTGCCCACAGCCTCAGTTAGCTCTCTTAGCTCTCAGAAGAAAACTGGGAGATGAACTAATTCTGTGAGTGAGGAAGGGCAGCATGTCTCCCGTAAAAGGCAAATGGATTTCCTGAGGACTGAGAGGCTACACAGGAGATAGGAAGTATGGACAGAGAGCCAGTGAGAAGCACAGAATCCTCAGCAGAGGGCTTTAAAAACAAAAGCTGAACATATGAATTTTCAATCCATTTTTCTTGACTTCCCACAAGATAGATCTAATTCAAATATTGTATTGTAGTTAAAACTGCTCTCCTGTACCAGGCAGGGGTAGCACACACCTTTAGTCCCAGCACTTAGGAGGCAGAGGCAGGAGGATCCCTGAGTTCAAGGTCAGTCTGGTGTACAGAGTGAGTTTCAGGATAGCCAGGGCTACATGGAGAACCCATGTCTTAAGAAACAAAATAAAACCAAACAAGCAAACAAAGAACCCTGCTGCCCTATGACCAGGATTCCCCACCATGGAAAGGCTATTCCAAACACAGCCAAACGGAGTCTAGAATGAAACCCGTTCCCCTGGGCTATGTGGGTCCAATTCATTCTGCCTTGTTAGGAGGCAGGATATCAGAAGGCCAGCAGACATCCTAGATCAACTTGTAATTAAAACCAACAGCGTAAGTAGGGCTGATCAATCGGGGTCATTTGGAGTCAGCAACTTTCATTCCCAACCACATTAAGGCTCACAACCATCAGTACAGCTACAGTGCACCCATATACATTAAATAAATAAATAAATCTTTAAGAAAAAAGAATGAATTTTAAAAAAAGGGGTCCTAAAATATATACACATTGTGAAGTGGTAGATGAAAATATATACACAACAATATATACACGTGTTTCCCCCAAAAGATACTCACTGGGGGGGGGGGGTGACAAGAACCCTGCTGTGGGACTGATAATAAAACGAAGACTGCCTGAGAGGCACAGCAACCCATGGATTAGGGTGGAGAGCAAAGGTGAGCCATGTGAGCCCATTGCATTCCAGCACAGTACCCAGAGAAGTGGGGGGCTTCCCGAGACTATTATGAGCCAAGACATGACTCTTCATCTTGCACCCGGTGACCAAGTGGGAGTCATCCCTGTCCCTTGTGACTCCATTTATCTGACATCCTTCCCTGAGCCATGTCAAAAAACCCAAAGTGGTATCATGCACTGGCTTCCACTACATAGGCCTTAGCAGTCTTGCACCCCATGGCAGGTGACATCTGCCAGCAAGCTGTGAGGCATTATCACTCTTTCTTCGCCCAACATCTAGCCATCACACACGCTGGAGACTCTCTGACTGGGTCATTGTGAGCTGAAAGATAGATTAATTTGTTCCACCATGATGCTCTGTGCTGCCAGAACAAGAGAATATCTGACTGAAAGTATTAACATTGCGCGTGCGCGTGCACACACACACACACACACACACACACACACACACACACACGCACGCGTGCACACAGTTTCATTCATTTCTTTCAAAGCCGTATTCATTCATTAAGGAATGTAATGATCCCTAATCAACTGAATAATACTAACTGCAGGGTTGGGTGCTATTACCAGGGTAGTATGGTGCTCTGAGCATTGAACAGTGCACAGGGAAACATATGGAGTTGTGAAACTCTGAGCCCTCAAACTGACCATGCATCCTCATCGGAGCAGCTATGAGTCCTACGGATCATCTACCACTTGCCCTCTCTTGTGACATGTGGATCGCATACAGATTCTGCTTCCTTGGGAATGATGTGCCTTAGTCTCCTCATAGCCTTCTACGGACCCCCAGGATCCAACTGAATCTCCTGAAGGCATATTTATTGCAAACACCTAAAGAAGACCATTCTTGGCCAAGGCCCCTATCTGACTAGCATTTGAGGACCCGGCTCAAGCAGGCTCTGAGTCCTGGCCTGTAGCCTTTACAATCACTTGCTCAGTTCAGCCTCTCTGGGGCCATGAGCTACTTTGCAGTATCAGTATCATTCAGCCTGCTCTACTGTGGCCAGGAGAGGGAGCTGTGTTATGAAATAATCCCACTGGACAAACAGCACATCAGGGTTACACAGCAAGAAGCTACTTTTGAGCTTACTGAGTCCCCCATCAGAGAAGCAAACCTCTATGCACAACGCCTTGTGCCAAGCCCTGAAAGGAATTTGCCAGTGATAAAACAATAAGCCTAGGGTGCTGTGACCTCTAGAGAAAGAGATGGCAATGAACAGACTTGGGGGTAATCTGAATACATGGTCTCTTACCTGCTTCCCCCAAACCCTAAAGGCAGCATCTTGGGAAATTTATCTCACAATCCAGGGTGGATACTGATGCAGTAGCTAGGCTTCTGTTGGTGGTGAGAAGGAAGCAGCCAAGTTCAAGTTTACAAGTTGCTCACAAATGTTGCAGAGATGCTAGGACTACAAGGAGGGTTGGAGTGCACACAGCCAAAACAGGACCAGTAAGGAAGACAAAGAGCAGGACTGTGCAAGCTCAGTATGAGGCAGACAAACCAACAAGGGAGGAGATGGACCAGGCTCACAACTAGGGTCAGCAGGACAGCGGCCCCACCAAGTCCTAAAGGAAATCACACAGGGCACTCTTGTTCCCTAATAGAGCTGGGCTTCCAGACCAGCTAATCCTGAGAGTAAGTAAAGAGAGTTCTAAAGGAGCCTCCCTTCCCTGTTTCCTGAAGGCCCTCACCACCCCTCAGGGAGGCACGGAGAAAAGAACCCACAATCACAGCTGCTTCTTGATAGCTGTGAGAAGAGAGAGGAATAGTACAAGAAGACCAGGGAGAGCTGACTTCTCAGATGCTGCAATACCACCCAGAGACTAACCGCTAGCAGACAGTCAGGGGAAAAAAAACACCAGGGGCTGGAGAGATGGCTCAGTGGTTAAGAACAAACACCGAATGCTCTTCTGAAGGTCCTGAGTTCAAATCCAGGCAACCACAAGGTGGCTCACAGCCATCCGTAATGAGATCTGACACCCTCTTCTGGTGCATCTGAAGACAGCTACAGTGTACTTAGATACAATAATAAATAAATCTTTTAAAAAAAAAGCTGGGCATGGTGGCACACGCCTTTAATCCAGGATAGCCAGGGCTATACAAAAAACCCTGTCTCAAAAAACCAAACCAAACCAACAAACAAACAAAAAAGCACCAAAAAGTGGGGGGCAGGGATGAGGAGGATTGGTTCAGCCATCCTAACTGCACAGGCTATAGGACAAGCGAGCTTGATCATTTTTCTGCCTGGGCCTGACCACGTGGACTCCCCACTGTCTTAGCCTATGCCACCTCAGAGAATTAACTCATACCCTAACACTTACCTTAGCCATTGTCCAGGCCCAGCCTACTACAAACAAAACCCACTAGATGACAGAACTCAATGGTATTTTTAAATTTGGTGGACACCATCAACTCTGGGGAATTTCTCTAAATTTTCCTCAGTTTCTCTCTTTCTTGGTAAAACTTGCAAGTGGAGTTCCTTACCCCACACACATGCCTTTGACCTTCACAGCTGTGAGACAATAGCTTTGGAGCCAGTGACCAAGGTGGATCTTTGATGGCCATGAATGTCCTTGGGACACCCTGTGTCCTTGGGTCAAGTACAGCTAGGCACAGAAAGGTCTCTTCCCACACAAACACTCCATGATATTGAACTTGTGCATGATAGTGGAATTTAGCCCTGTTGGGGACACAGTCACTCAGGAGGATCTCACCCTGGCAGTTCCCCAAATATTTGCCACCACACAGGGCTACTGAGGGCAGCCCAGACCAAGTAGGGGCAGGGAAGAGAGTGTGTGCATCCGGGCAAACCACGGTGTGGGTCAGATATGACAGAGTTCAATTGGTACTACTCTATTAAAGGGGAATGCCTTTGCCATTTGCTTTGAAGGGCATTTGCATAATTTAATAAAATTATTCAGCAGGGCTCAACGGCCTGCTGAGTTTGAGAATGGCTTTGTGTTACTCCTTGTGAAGGAATTTGAACTATTCAGGAATACCTGTGTCCCACAAGCAGCACCTTAGAGCCACAAGTTCTGCACCCGTCCACGCCCAGTAGATGGATTCCTTTTGAAAAGGCCTCTGCTCTTTGGAACACTGAAGGGCTTCTGCTTGTGCGCCTCAGGGAACAAGCCCACAGCCACTGCGACTGTGCGAGAAGCCAGGACAGACCGCCTCCCTGGACAGACCATAATTTGGGTGAGGTGCCAGAAGAAAAAACCCTTCCGGGTCAAGGATCGGAGCAGAGGTATATATTCAGGCTCCGGAACTGCGAGAACACAGCGTTGGAAGCCTCTTCGGGAGCAGGGTCGGATCCAGAGATTCTCGCTATGGAGACTCCTCAAGACAGCCGCCAAAACATCCAAAAGCCTCCGAGTCTGGGAGCGGAGGAGGACCATGAACAACAGCATGGTGAGTAAACTTGTTCTGACTGGACTTGAGTGAAATTTGGGGAGAAACGATGGGTAGAAGGAAGAGTGGACACACACTTCGGGTCGGTTATGGAGCCCTGCCTGTCCTTCCTCTCTGGGCTTTCCAGGCATCCCTGGGCCATGATGCTCAGATCTTTATCTCTGCATCTTCCTTCTGTCTTTCAGGTGGGAATGCAGTGGTCTCCAAGGTTGGAGAGGAAGGAATAGACAAGAAAGAGCTAATTATGAGCGGGCTTGCTCAGGGTGAGTTTGATCAGGGCGAAGGCGCTCAGGGCGAGGTTGCTGAAGGTGAGCAGGCTCAAGAAGAGCCTGCTCCCTTGAGTCCAGCTCAGGGAGCCGCGGGAGGAGGAGAGGAGGGAGAAAACAAGGAAGGAGAAATGGAAGGAAACAACGAAGGAGAAATGGAAGGAAGACATGCTGGTGATGGTGCTTCTGGCCCCGAGGATGACAACAACCAGGAAGAAGCTGGCCCAAACCGAGATCAACAACCACCTCAGCAAGAGGCAGCCATTCCTCAGGGCATGAGAAATCCGCAGCCTGGGAACTGTCTGGCTCACCAGCGGACCCGCCGCACCAGGTTCACCCACTCTCAGCTGCGTGATCTGGAGCGCCTTTTCCAAGAGAATCGCTTCCCCAGCTTGCGTGTAAGGTAAGCAGATGGCCAGTGCTTGGCGCCACATTTACAGGTAGTGCATCCTGGTCCAGAGTGTCCTTTGGCTCTCCCTGGCCCTCTGATTCCCTCCAGAAATAAGGGCACCCGCCCCATACTGGCACCTGCAATTAGGACCCTCTGCCTGCAATTAGATCCCGGGGTAGGGGTATGGGAGTTATGCGGACTGAAAACAAATGTGTTTTGTTGCCCTGTGCAAGATTGGGAAATTTAGACAACGTTTAGTGTCGTAAATGAGTTTCCAGAAGTGTGGGTGAGAAGTCTGGGGTGTGGCTAGGAAAAGCGGGAGGGATTCCAACTCGCGTTAAAATTATGCTAGTGCTTTTCATCCCAGATGCTCTCTTTACTGATTTTTACATTTTCAGTACACCAAAGAGGCACTTGTGTATTGGGGGATACCCTTAAATTTGGTCTGTGAAAGAAACCCGTTGCTAAAGATAGGTTTAACTTGAATGTTAAGAATAGTGACTGTATGTGCACACAAGTGTGTCCCAAACATATAAAAACAAATCGGGCATGTCCTTGCACAATTGATTTCCACCAGAAAGGCTAAATGTTAGAACTTTTTCTTTTTAGGAGGGATCTTGCACGATGGATGGGTGTGGATGAAAGTGACGTGCAGGTAAGAATTATGAAAAAAAAAAGCCTATTTTTTGGAAGGTTGCCACAGCTGATGATGTTACCTTCAGTAGGGTGTGCAGCCCACATGTCTCACACTAGTGAAGAAACCATGTTCTTACTTTTAACATAATCACTCAGAGAATTTTCTCTCAGAATTCTCCTTGGTCTGGTCTGTAAATGTCAGAGACCTAGCTTACTTCTAAAAGCAATATTGGGACCAGAGACCTGAAACAGCCTGTGAGACATTGTTTTACTGACTGTGTAACTCTCTGCACTCTGACCACGATTACACTCAGCTCTAGCTTTTCAAGCCTAATGGCCACGAGGGGAAAGGCCTATAGTCACTAATTTAGGAGGCCAGAAAGGAAGTACCAAGCAGGAAGAGGTGTCCTGGTCTCATAAACTGCGAATTCTGGGTGCTTGAAAGAGGCTAGCACAGTGGAACCTGGGCAGACTGCCTCCCACCTTCCTATGGTTCTTGGGAGTGGACTGGAGAGCTCTTGATACTTTCCCACAGTAAAGCCCAGGAACCACCCATGAGCTACATGTGAATTCTTTCCTGAAGAAATGCATGAAAAATATCCAGGATGGAGAGAGGAGGCGATGTTTTGGGTCTTTTCCTTGGTTGAAACACTGGGTGTGGTGGCCCATGTCCTAAGGGGCTTCTTGAGAGCCTGTTTTTATTTCAGAGACAAGGAATCCTGTTGCTTCCAGCATGCTGAATAATCAGAATTACACACGAGGAACCTCTTCAGCCCCTTTTGGGATTAGACTAATAATCACATAGTTTCTGGGTATTTAAAAGATGTAGTGATTCTTCCGGGGGAGTGGCTCAGTGCTAGAGCACATGGCTAGCACACACCTGGCCCTGGGATGGGTTCTGATTACCTTCCAAACTGTTAGAAAAATGAAGAGGGCATATAGCACTCCAGGATGTGTGCTTTATGATGATAATGTTCGACTTACTAAAGCTTCTGTGTCTCCTGCTTGTAGGAGTGGTTTAAGATGAGGAGAGCCCTTTTCCGCAGACACAGCAGACTTCTGATGTTCTGCGAACTTCCACCAATTCCAGAGAACAACTCTCCCTGAAGATTTTGGAGCAGCACTTGAGTGCCACCCTGTCCTAGAGCCAGATGAGGATGGCTTCATCTGAGCCACCCATGATGGCCAGGACAACTATTTCTTCTCTACAATTATTTCAGCAATAAAGAGGTGGATTCTGAATATGTTGGCTCCATTGTCTTTGTTGTTACTAAAATATGGGTATATATATTTGAAGGATAGTAGTCAATCCCAGACACAACATACATGTAGGCAGAATAACGAGCAGCCCTTCATGTATAAAGGGCACTGACAAGCTTCAATCACTGCCAATGTGGAAATAAGTCACTGTGAGGACAGAGAGGGAAAATCCCCTATGAGAGGACGGTCTGTTTCTAGACATGGCTGTTCCCACCCACACTCCAATAAGCCCTCCCCGACTGTACCCCCAGATGATGTTGGAAATGTACCAGAGGCTACTCCCAGGTTTGATGGGCAGGAGGGATGGCGACATTATATGTGCTGCCCTCCCTGTCTCTGGACCATCAGGGCACTATGGGAACCATTAGTGACAGAGGTGCTGCTGCATCAAAGGGCATGGAAAATTTGTCCATCCAGAAAGAGGGAGGTTTCTGTCTCCTTCCTTTAGGTATTGGGGAGCATATGGTCACACCCTTGCTGTTCTAAGTGTATAAGCAAGGATGAGCCCCTAACTATGTTTCTGATCAGTCAGTGAAGAGAATGTGCAGCCCCCTTCCTGCCATATGTGAAGGATCTTCCTCAATGGTCCCTACCCATGTCTTATGATCAAGTGGTACAATAGAGATTCCCCATTTAGACCTGAGTATTAGGCAGGAGGTTTAGAGACAAAGGCAAGATGGCCTGGAACAACAGATTCCTGTCCTCCTCTCCTTATCAGAAGCCTGTGCTTGCAAAAGCCCGCCCTTGCAAAAGCCAGGATTTCAAAAAGCCCGCCCTAGCAAAAGCCAGGCTTCCATAACCCCGCCCAAAAGCCAGGTTTTCAAAAAGCCCGAGCAAAAGCCAGGCTTCCAAAAGCCCATACAAAATACTGGACCAAGCAAGCTCCGAGTTCCGGATTCCAATGTGGCCAGTGCACCTAAGATCCACCCACAGGGTCCATAATTCCCCAAATAAGGCTATGACCCCAGCACCTCTCAACTCATCACTATTCTTTCCACTCCCCTTCAGGAAACCTTTACCCCAGCCCAGCCTTGGGACTTCCCAGACCCCCTCCTGTAAGGACAGTGAACCTGCCCTAGAGCTATACCAATAAACCAGTCTTTTCACTCTGCATTCACAGTGCTGATTCAATTCATTTGGTCCCAGGAAAAGCCATTCAGTGCCTACTCCACACTCTCTTAATAACTGTGCACTGTCCCCTTGTGGGTCTCTCCACGCACAAACACACTACCATGAGCTGGTCAGGAGACATTACGTAGTTGGTGATGAGCAAAGCGGGCAGGTCCTGGAGGCTTGGATAAACTAGTCTGTCTTTGCACAGGGAATGCTGGGAGAGGATCTGGAGCAGAGCTCAGGCCCTCAGGCTGTGTGAGTCTGTTGGAGCCCAGTGCTTATCTCCAAGATCCAAGGGGGGTTGGAAAACTCTGAGAGCTGGTCTCAGCTTTGAAAGGCTGTGTGTGTGGCAACAGTGGTCTTCAGGGGCTTCAGGTGTTCTCCCAGAATCTGATATCCCCTCAACGTCCACCTTCTTCCCTTAGGGAGACCTCTTCTTTCTTCCTGACCACCCTGCCCGCACCTGGTCCTGCTGTTGCTGCCTCTGCTGCAGCTGACAGTCACACCCGGGCTCCTGCTCCTAGTTGACTTCCTGATGGTATTTCACAACCACCTTTTCCCTAAAATAATCACCAAGTTCTCATGGAGGGGGTCAACCGTGGCTATTCGGAGAGAAAGAGAGATGGGTTCACTAGGGATCCCGAGGTACACAGAGGAAGGATACCTGGCCTCTTCCTTTGACATTCTAGAAAAAGATGAATTTTCTGAGTTCCATTTGGGTAGCTGTCACCACACTTCCAAGTACAAACTGTTACCTCCAGACTGCTTGACTTCTAGGCTGCCATATCTGGTGCCATCAACCACTTCCCAGGGCCAAAACTCCTTAAATTGAATCTACAGGTGGCTTGGGTTCTCTTCCTGTAGCCCATGCTGCGGACTGGAGAGGTGCCTGTGACAGCTCTATGAGGAAATGTGAGGAAATGTGAACCAATCTCTACTAAGCCCAAAGGACAGGATTGAGCTGTTTCTTTCCCTTGTCTTAAGGAGCTCTCCAGTATCATGAAACATTTCCTCTCAATTTGTAATTTGTTAGGTCTTCCGGAGATTTCCTCCTTGATGGAATGTCTTCTCTTGGAGGAAATTGCTGCACAAAGTGTGTATCCCGCAGCAGAGCCTGTCCTGGTGAGGCAAGCTCTAGGTGGCCGCCCGCCTGAATCAGATGCTGACTGAAATCCCTACCAAGTAAAGAATGGGTCCCTTTGCTGTAGCTTAGAGCGCTGTACAGGGACCATTTTGAATGTGTACCATGTAGGCACCTTCATACAACGTGGGCAGAGCTAGGTAGGAAACCTGCTAAAGAGGTGTTCAAAAGGGTTCTCTGATTCTGATCAGAATGCCTAACCCGGGGAACCTGTCTGAGGGATAGAGCATCCATTGCCACACTAAGAGGAGGAAAATCTATCTGCTGCTGAATGAGTAAATTTTGTAAATAGCCTTCTGTCCAACCATCCAAAATCCACACTGCCCTTCCAGGTGAAGGGGCCATGACCTGCTTCCAATGAGTTTCCTTGGGGACTTAGAGTTACTTAGGTCACAGTGGCAGGGACTCTGGTTTACCTATCTTCCTGCTGGGTTTACCCTGCACTTAAAGACCTTTTCAGGCCCCAGAGAGTGCTCACAGCAATTCTCCATGCAATGGTCACCCCTCACCTTCTCAGTCTTTCTCTGAAACCATTTTAGCCAAAAGTGGCCATGCTCTGCAGTGGTTCCATTCAATAACAGAAGGCTATTTATTTCCTCCAAAACAAAGCTGGCCTGCTTCCACCTGCCATGGCTACAACTGTTTGACAAGGCTTTCTGAGGTCCGGGCATTGACTGGAGTTGATATCTATAGGTGGGTAGAGTTGACCTTGAACATACTTACAATTCCTGTCAGCGGTCATGTCATGAGCTGCTCTATACACAGCTATGGGGACACTCATCTTAGCTGTCTTTTGAAATCAGTTAACTGATCATGAGCAAGTATCTCTGTGCACACCTGTGATGTTTAGGGGTTCGGGGTCTGAAATGCTGGGATAGTCCCACACTAGGCCAGTGTGTTGTAACAGTAATGATGGGACAAGAAGTGCTCAGGAGAGTCTGAGGTACATGAGAGGTGTCACAAATAAGCAAAGAGAGAACCCAAAGGAAAAGTGCATTTGCTGTATCGGGTCCTATTAGCATCACAGCACTATCCCCAGCATGCTGGAACACATTTGATCCGAGGATCACTCTTCCAGGAGGACTACACACAACTTCTTATCTTTGTTCCCTTAAAGTGTCTGTAGTGCCTCTTCTATGCAGGCATTGCTCCAATACACCCTCATCCCTATCTTGTGTACCTACATTATTACACCAAGAGGGCATTTGCCCATGTGGTTCAGCATCTGGAGACATGAGAAGTACTATACTGCTTATGTACAAGGTCTCTGGTGGAGATGCTTTACCAGCCATCTAGAGTATGGTACCTTTTGCAAGAGCAGCATTGGGTTCCTTACAGTATTATGTTGGACAAAACAACACCTAAAACAGAAAGAGCGAGCAAGATGTCAATGCCACAGGTGGAGATCTGTGACTAGCTTGAGCTTTCAGAGTCCTTGAAGACATTTGCAGCAGAGACATCCATAGCTGACCACGAGTCCTCAAAATCTTCTCATGCAACCTACAGACACTGCAGTGGGGGTCTGGGATCATGAAAAATTCCCTGGAAGTATGCCCAAGCCTTAAATCTCACATGACTTTTGATGCTCTTCCCTACATTCCATGCTAAAGTCAGCTTGCAAACTCTCGCATGGCCCCATTCCAAAGGTCCTCTCTGTGGTCCAATTACAGTAGCCAGGACTGCATGGAAGACCTCCGCAGGTGTCCTGAAACTATGATTCCTTGCCCAGGTACAGCCTGACTTCACCTACCCCACAATTCAGGCTCTGTCCTACCTCCATGTTCCCTTGAGAGGCCCACCCACTGGGAAAGGAAGCAAACAGAGGGCCAATAGCAGCCTTGAAAGAGGAGGACCTGTTCCTTTAACTCCCCAACTTACAGAAAGCCTCCAGGCCAGGGTGCTGCCAAACACACCAGCAAAGGGCAGGCCTCTAGACTCCCAGGAACAGCAGCCATGGAGCCCCAGAACGACAACTATTATGAGGACCTATACTATTATCTGGAGGATTATGGGGAGCATTTCAGTCCCCACTCTGAAGAGGGAGCAGCAGAGTCATTGTTTGGAATTGCCTGTGATGACCCTCAAAGCCAGGGTGACAATGAGAACCAACAGGCCAAACTGAACAATGACCAGGTCCCTGAGAATGACCTGGATCCTGAAGGTGACCAGAGGGAACAGGAGCCCGTGGAGACCAATCATGAAGAGCCAGCCTTTCCGCTGCCTGCTGTTCCAAAGCGCCAGGGCAGGAGGCACCAGATCCGGTTCAGCTTCACACTGTGGCAGGTGCAGGAGATGGAGACCATGTTCCAAGAAACTCAGTACCCGGATGTGCTCACCAGGTATGTGGATGGCACCCGAGCTCCAGGGGCTAGTGCTCAGTTTGAGCTGACCCTTCCTGCTCCTTGGTCCTGTCAGTCTCAGTCACTTCTCATCCACAGGTAAAGTCTTCCCAGAGATGGGAGTGAGGAAGCTGTTCTGTGTCATCAGGGTCAAAGAGTCATTCAGGTGGGACAGGGAATGGGTGTGCTTAATGCCCATATGCCTCTTTACCTCACTTCTCAACACTGGCGCATCACCGAGAAAGGAGAAAGGAGAAAGGAGAATCTAAACTCCTCTGAAGCAGGGTCAAATCATTTATGATTGGCCTGACACAGCTCAACCAGGAGGTTCCTCCTGACAAAGATTGAGATACCCTTGTCTTGGTCTTCCACTCCAGAGCCTGACCTCTCCCTCCCTTGTCTAAATAGGAAGACTCTGAAAACCTCCAGTGACACAGCAGCAAGTTCCTTTCCTGACTGTCAGAGTTAGCAGTTTCCAGGCTTTGGCTGTGCTGTCAGTGGTGGTCACTTTCCCTTGAGTCTGAAAGTCACACCCTTCTTTGGACAGAGCCCTTCATTGTTTACAATCCCTCCTCCTGGGAGTTGGGGGTTGTTTTGCCTTGTGGCTATAGGGAGTGGGGTAGCTGTTACCTGGAGTGTCAGATACCTCTTCAGCCCCAGACTTTTGGTCTTTCTTAGGTAAATTCTGAAATGGATTTCCTGGCTCCAGTCCTTTCAGCCTCAATTCTTTTGTGTCTCTGTTGTCTTAGTTGGTATTTAACTGAAAGGGAGTCAGGTGACTACCATGCTGTCATCACACAGCCTTTCATATAGTTCAACCTTTTCCTATGTTCATACTTCCCTTAACAAATTTAGCTTAGACTTCTGCCCCTCTGCTCACTTATAAGATACTCCATTAAAATTATCAGTATGAGCTAATTACAGTTAATAAATATATTGTCTTTCCCAGCAAAGTATAATGCAAAACTTTAAAGATTATATGGAGATGAAAGCCTTTGTTAAAGGAGACAGGTTTTGTAGTCACTTGCGTATCTTCCTTGAGATGTGCAGGAAGAGGAGCACACACCATGCCCATCCTCTGACTTTCCTCATGATGTGGACTAATGATTTGTGGCTTTCTCTACACAGAGGGGTGCTTACCAGAAGCATGAATGTGCCTGAAGAAAAGGTGCAGGTCAGTAGATCCGAGAAAGTAAGGTGCTGGGCATTCAGTCCATCTCATCTTGCTTAGGGTATTGGGCGGAGTCCCCTGGGTGCTCTCCAGTAGGTGTGTGCTTGCTCTCTTCCTTTGATGGCAGTCACTGGCTTCACGATCAGAAAGCAGACTTACTCCACTTCAGCTAGTGCTTTTCACCAGTTCTGGAGGGTACCTGACTTCCTGGATGAAACAGAAAGGCAAAGATATCTTATGTGGCTTACATTCTATGTGTGAATCCAGGGTATTTATACAGTACAGATTCTGTAATTGTGCACATGCACAATACACACCTGTGGGTGCCTATACGTTTACCTAGTACTTCCTGTTAAATTGCTTCTACCCTGTTGTCCTTTACAGGGAACTTCACTAGAGTAATGCTGAAATCAAGGGTACTCTTGTAGATCATCGAGTTGATGGAGGATGGAACAGGGCCATCAAAGCCTTCAGCTGCATTATGTTCCTAAGAAACAATCCATCCCACACACTTAACTAAATAAAGAATAATCACTAATTATTGGGGCAAGTGGAGAATCTGATCATAGAGCTCTCGCCAAGAGGGACTGATGTGTGCTAAGGCCAGACTGACCAGGAATAGAGCTTAGCAGCCCTTGTGGTAATGGCTCCTCCTCTGTTGTGAGGGCAGCACTGCAGTGTAAATTTGAAGATTGATTTTAGTTCAGATGTTGTCTTCACATGACCACACAGCCAAAACTGTCCCAACAGCCTTGGGGGAGAGCAAGAGTAAATGCCCTGAGAAACTCATCTAATCAACCAAACAATCAGAACCACCAATATTGAACTTATGAGAGTCCCAACAACATGGGTTAATATGGTACCAGTAAAAGGACACTTTGGAAATCCATTTAATGGCCATGTGTCCTGCTCAGTCTGTTCTTGAACTGAGCCCTTAACTGCTGCTATCCATGTGTGGTCTGCGGGACCAGGCTTATTGTGAATCTGTGTGAATTATTGATACATGCTGTAGGTTTTTCAGGTTTGTGTGTAGAAGGCAGTGTAATTACATAGAGTGCAGCCATGGTCTCCAACACTGACCCCACCCTGCCTGGAGCGCTCCAAGGAGTCTGCTCATCAACACACAAGTTCTGCTTTGTGGCTTTGAATGACAGTGACTGATGTAGCATGTGTCCTTGTCATCAAAGTGCTCAGTATGCTGAGACATTCCCTGTTCTCCTCTGCTTTCAGATGTGGTTTAACAATAGGAGAGCCAAACAGAGGGCCAGGGAGAAGAAAGCAATGCTCAGGAGCACAGCAGGTGGGATCCAGGACCACATCTGCATGATGGACCCAGAGGAGCCCTAGGGTACCAGACCTCCAGGAGCCACAGGAGATGGGCTGTGTGCAGTCACAGATTTACCATTCATGAGGGAAAGCCACATTTCCCTGTCTCCATTCTTACCACAGCAGCAATAAAGAGTTAAATGTCTGTATATTTCCTTCTGACTGTGGCATGTAGATGCAAACCAACCCTAAATTAGAGGCAAACAGATTGGCAAAGAGGTCTTGCTCCCTGCTGGAGGCAGCATGCCTGTGTCACCTTCAGTGGCCCCTGCACATCACAGCTGTTCCTGTGGCCTCACATTATTAACAGGGAAGAGCCTTGCACCTCTCACTGTGGCAGACCACACCCCCGTTCTGACCATGTGGGAGCAGATCCATGGTCATGGAAGTTCCAGTTGTCCCCAGAGGCTGTTGGTGTGTTTTCATTCAGGACTCCCCCCCTTCCCTAGGTTTTCAGTTCAGTAAGACTGTTGGTCTGGCTGGGTGTGGTGGCGCAGGCCTTTAATTCCAGCACTTGGGAGGCAGAGGCAGGGGGATTTCTGAGTTCCAGGACAGCCTGGTGTACAAAGTGAGTTCCAGGACAGCCAGGGCTATACAGAGAAACCCTGTCTCGAAAAACAAAACAAAACAAAACAAAAAAAAAAAAGATTGTTGGTCTACAACTTCTTCAAGGCCAGTATCAGGATTCAGGGGAGAAGGCAGGTAAATGTTCAACTCAAAACAGCAGGAGACTCTCTCGTGTGCGGGCTAAAGGGGAGCAGGCTTCCTCTACTTTTCTCCTAAACCTGAACACACACAATATATTTGTATATAATTTTCATCAGTCATCTCTGAAACTAGGGAATTGATTAAACTCTGTAACATACTGTTTTACAGAAAAATAAAATGGAAACATCAGAACCGATTGATAGAAACGAATGTGGTGTTGCTATAGTTGCTTTGAGAAAGTGTGTTGTGAGTGATGTGCAGCTTAAACCCATATCTGCAGAGTTGCTTCTGATTCTTGGGTCATCATGTAACCAGCATCACTGAGAGGGAAAGCCAGTAGCTTTCTGCATTTGGAAGGATCTAAGGCAGGACAATATGCATGCTAGACAATCACGATGCTAATGGGGTAGTCTTGAGCACTAAATGGGGGTCTTCCCATACTTGGGCACAATGAGATGGACAATCATCAGTTCCTGAACACCTTGTCAAGAGTAGTTGCAAGTTAGACTACCACAGAGAGACAGGAAAGGACATGAAACATACATGTGCAGATTTACCCCTGAGTTAGTTTACCAGAACTCTGAGGTTAACCTATGGATGAGGGACAAACTCCTATTCCGGCACTAGGGCTGCCAAATATTCCCAAACCAAGTAATGAACTGGATGTGCATATGCTAGATATTTAGGGCCTTTCTATTCTTTTTTTTTTTTTTTTTTTTTTTTTTTTTTTTTTTTTTTTTTTTTTTTTTTTGGATTCTTATAGTGAACAAAGCATGTTGGGAAAAGGACGCTGCCAGGGGATCTTACTAGCCACAGGCCAGTGAAGGGACTACTTGATGACAGTTCTGGGATGGAGACCAAGGCGCAAAAGCCTGTTCTTGACACTTTGACCTTTCAGTGTGATTGTGTCCATGTACATGCGTGTGTGTGTGTGTGTGTGTGTGTGTGTGTGTGTGTTTACTCAAAAGAAACGTGACGAAGTTCGGCGCACATATGAAAATTCTCAGTTTTTACCAGAGCTTATCAAAGTCTGACAGTACTACTCAAAAGCTTGGAGTCTCCTTTCCTCTCCACCCCATCCATCCCCATCCCGCGCCCAGTAGCCCTGGAGAAGGTGAGTCCTCTGATCTGTCTGCTGAGCCTGCAATCCTGCCCAAGCTCCCATAAAGGCCGACATGGAAGCACGACATACTGTGTGAGCTTCACTTTATGTGAAAGCCCTAAGGAAGAACCTCCCAGATAAACACAGTCCCAGGGACCCAATCACTGTTCCTGGACCGTGAGATATTTTTCGCACAGACTTCCAGAACAACTGAGGGATGGATGGTTACTTCCGGTTAAATGGTCTACTTCCTGGGGAAGTTACCTCACCAGGGCAAAAGGACCCACCAAGTTGCAACCTGGAAGGCTCCATCAATACCTCACTTGCCCCAGGTCTACAATCACATCATATCCAGTGCAACTCCAAAGAGCTCTCAGTTTTACTCTTCAGAGGCTCAACCAATAGCAACTGTCCTGGAAGTCAGGAAGCTGCACCCTGATTGGATAAGACAACCGGGGTCCTTTCCCGGGCTAGATAGTACCTCCCTCCTCCCGGAACTCTCGGGGGATCCAGCTCAGAGGCTGAAGAAGCTCGAGGGGCTGCAGACATCCTGCGAGTTTATTAGGCTCCAGGTCATGGAGCTTGGAAACACCACCGACCCACCTCAAGTGGCACCTGATGAGGAGAAGCAGAAGGGTCAGTGCAAACCAGGGGTGGTGGGTTGGCCACATCGCGGAGAGAAGGAGAGTCCCTCAGAGCTGCCTTGAGAGGCTCTGTGCCCTGCAGGCTTAGCCTCACTTGACCTCATGGAGATTTTGCCCCACCTAACTTCCTGTCACCGGATCTTTCTGTCTCCTCACTTGCAGGTGAGACATCCCCCCTGGTCTTGCCCGCCTGCAAGGAAGGAAATGGGGAAGATTCCAGTGACCAGGGGACCCCTGAGCTGGGAGCCTCAGCACCAGAATCGGGCAGAGTAGAAGGACCAGCAGAACTGGGGAGAGAGGGGAAGAATGGAGACATTCCTGCTGTAGACACCTCTGGCATCAGGGGTGACTGGACCCATGAGGGTGCCAGCAGCAGTAGCCAGAAAAATGAGTGTGGGCCTCCGAAGCAGGTCCCTGAGTGTCAGTGGGACACCGAGGATGTGCAGCCTGTGCCAGTGCTGGTGCGTCGTGTCCAGCACAAGCAGCATGTGGGATCCCGGGTACAGTCTGTGTCCCAAAAGGTGCGCAGTGTACAGCCTGTGCCCATTTCTGGGCCCCATGTGCGGCCTGTGCCAATCGCTGTGCCCCAGGCCCAGCCCATGCCCATTCCTGTGCCCCGTGTGCAACCTGTACCAGTTGCTGTGCCCCCATCACAGCCTATGCCAATCTCTGTGCCCCATGTCCAGCCTGTGGCCTTTTCTCTGTCCAATGTACAGCCTGTGCACATTCCTTTGCACCATGTACAGTCTATGCCATTTCCTATGCCCCAGGCCCTGCCTATGTCTCTTCATGTGCCTCAGGCACAGCCTATGCCTGTTTACGTGCCCCAGGTACAGCCTGTGCCAATCACTGTGCCTCAACCACATCCTATACCTCTTCCTGTGCCCCATGGACAACCTTTGCCTGTTCCTGTGCCACATGTCCAGTCTATGCCAGTTAGGGTGCCCCACATACAACCTGTGCCCGTCACTGTGCCTCTCTCACAGCCTATGCCAGTTCCTGTGCCCTATGTGCAGTCTTTGCCTGTTCCTGTGCCACAGACACAGTATATGTCTGTTACTGTGCCCCACATGCAGCCTATGCCAATCAGCGTGCCTCAAGCACAGCCTATGCCAGCTCCTGTGTCCAATGCACAAGATAGAGCAGTTATGGAGCCTAGTATACCATGTATGCCAGTGCGTGATGAACTGCCTACCTCAGTCCCCATGGCCTGTGCCCGACCCGCACCAGTTGCAGTGCGCTGCATAAGGCCGGAGCCTGTTTCAGTGTCCACTATACAGCCTGTGCCAGTGCTGGTGCCCCACCGCCGCCTCCAGGACAGATTTACAGAGCCTCAGCTGCAGGAGCTGGAATGGGTTTTCCAGAGAAATCAGTATCTCCGTGCTGGAGACAGGTAAGTACATAGTATGGCTTCAGTGATTTAAGGAGGGAGCAAGCTGGTACAGAGAGGCCTCTGACCTTCTGGCAGCTGTCCTTTGTCTCTTCATTTGTTAGAAACTTTAAATGACATTTTAAGTGTTTTTTATTGTGTGGGTTTATTTTATTTTTGTCAACCGGGGTGGAAGCAAGATGTGTACCTCTTGTTTGGATGTCAGGGCCCAGCTTAAACAGACTTCGGTCTCTTCTTCCAGTGTGTGGGCCCTGGGCTCAAAACCAGGCTCTCCTGCAAGCTGGTTTATCTGCTGAGTACGCTTGCCTGTCTCCATATTGCCTTCTAGAACTAAGGCTAAAACTCAAAGAAGTCATGCAGCCTGCCAGACCCTTCCTTGCTGTCCTAGGGCTCTGGGACGGGAGTGAGAGTTCTGCTAAAGGCAGTGCTGCCTGTAGTATCTACTTGGAGCAAGTGAAACCTTTGTCAGTGTCTGCTGGTCTAGGTGAGGCCCTGTTAGGAGGGTCCTCAGATTCCGGAGATGTGGTTGGGATGACATGGGGTGACAGTCACTCAATGTGCTGATACATCTTTATATCCTGGTTTTTCATTCTCTGTTTCTTAATATAAACACATCGGCGGGACCTTTCTCTTTACTGCTGGTGTTAGTAATTTCTGAAAATTGTGTGCTCTGCCTAAAGACAATTGTAAATAAAGTTAAGCCTCAGTGCTGTCTATGGTGGCTTCTGCCTGTAGTCTCAGCACTGAGAAGGCCAAGCATGGGCTATGGTGGTGAGTTCTGCAGGCCCAATCTGCAGATAAGAACCCTAAGTCAACAGAGAAAAATATCTTGTTTCTCAGACCAGGCATGTCTGTGTCCCAGTACTTAAAGGTGAAGGAAGAGGACATTCAAGGTCATCCTGAGTTATAAGACTAAAAGCAGCCCACTGCCAGGAGGTTTTTTCTGCTGCTGGTTTAGGTCTAGGTTTTGTTTTGTATCTCTTTCCTTCTGATGGTGATATTCAGGGTCTCCCAACTGTAGCAGGGGATAACCTGTAACTTGCAGGGAACCCCTTGTTTCTGTCTAACTCCTGCTGGTAATTAGGAACTGTGTGGCCAGCTCTGAGAGATTTTATAACTTCTTTTTTTAATTTTTTCGAGACAGGGTTTCTCTGTGTAGCCCTGGCTGTCCTGGAACTCATTCTGTAGATCAGGCTGGCCTTAAACTCAGAGATCTGCCTGCCTTTGCCTCCTGAGTGCTGGGATTAAAGGCGTTGTGTCTGGTGTGATTTTTCATTTTATTTCTTGGGACTGGTGAGGTGGATTGGCACTTGAAAGGTCCTGCTAGCCTGGGACCAAGTCCCGTAAGGCATGCTCTGATATACACAAGTACACTGTGGCTGCAGGCAAGTGTGTACACGTGAATTTTGCATATGCACACACACACACAGGGAGAGGATCACACACACACACACACACACACACACAGTGGCACAAATGCATGCACTCGCATGCACTCACACAGTAAATGAAGGAATGTAGCATGTAGTTTTCCTGTTGATCAGCATGCTGGACATCATTATGTGCTCACTGAATGTTAGGAGTCCTCATGGGATCTCCAGGAAGTAATCCTCTTTTATTTGCCTTTCTCCTTCTATGATTGCAGAGGTTTTCACACAGGGTTTTCACGTGTGCACTTGTTTATGTAGATCTTTGTATTGTGTTCATTTGAGACAGCTTTGAGCTCCACCACAGCCAGTATTAAGAGCATTTCCTCTGTCTACATTAGTGGTTTTCAAGTGTGTGATTAGATATGGGCTTAGGGTTTTATGTCTATTGATAGCACCTTTCAAATGAATCACACTCACTTGTAAAATTGACTGTCTTAGAGGGTAGGAGATTGACACAAATATTTTCTGAAATATAAACTGTCCTTTATGCCTTTATGCTTTACTTCATCTGTGGTGCCAAATATTGACCTTCTGTCATTTGTTGTTTCAGAAAATAGCTGGCAAGGCGGATGTGTGTGACTGAGGCCAAGTTGCAGGTAAGTAAGAAACAATAAGCCATTTGACACCACAGCCATTGGAGAACTTCCCTCAGGGCTCAGATATTATGGTTGTGCTCCGGAAGTTACACTGTTCATTTTGTCTCACTGTAGGTCAAAATGACTAATTTTATACTTTTTTTTTTTTTTTTTTTGGTTTTTCGAGACAGGGTTTCTCTGTGTGCTCTGGCTGTCCTGGAACTCACTCTGTAGACCAGGCTGGCCTCGAACTCAGAAATTTGCCTGCCTCTGCCTCCCGAGTGCTGGGATTAAAGGCGTGTGCCACCATGCCCGGCTATACATTTCTTTTAATCTCTCTCTCTCTCTCTCTCTCTCTCTCTCTCTTTCTCTCTCTCTCTCTAGCTCTCTCTCTGTGTGAGTGTGTATGTGTGTGGGTGTGGGTGTGGGTGTGTGTGTGTCTGCCAGCCACATGTTTGTGTAGCTATGGATGTCAGAAGAAGATTCTCGAAGCCGAAGTTGGAGTTGCAAGTCATTGTGAGCCTGGAGGCATGGTTTCTGGGAATGAAATTCAGCTTCTGTGGAACCACAGCAGCTCTTAAATTTCAGCAGGCACCTCAAAATAATTTTTCAGGCCTGTGGTCTTTGTGGGTAGAAAGTAAGTTCAGAAGGCTCCCTATGAACACTGGGCACATTTCAAATGGAATGTGCTTTACAGGGACAGTTTTAATATATGAAGTTACCAGGCAGAGCTCATCACCCAGAAAGCTGAAGTGAAAAAGGTACCTGGGGTGTGGGAAGGTAGCAAGGACGCATTGCAAAAGGCTGGTCCTCAGGCTAGTGCCTACTGAAGCCATCCAGATAAGGACACCCATCAAGATAAGTCACAGGGCCAGGCAGCTGCATCTGCCCGAAACTGCTGATAAGAAACTTCAGAGGGCTCCACAGTAGAGACAGAAGCCAGGTGTGCAGCCCTTAGTTGATTGTTCTGGAACTATTTTGCAATGCTAGGGACAGAAGCCTGGGGCTCCCAAATTCTCGGCAAGTCCTGCACTCTGGACCAGGCCTTCATGCCCTCACAGAATTACAGCAGTGAGACACCAGGGTCTTCTTAGCAAGATAATATTAATATAAATTCTATTTATGTAAAGTATAGAGGTCATCTAATATTACATGATGTGGTTTCTGATTTATAATCCTGATTATGATACAGAACAAATACCTGTTCCCTCTCATTGTAGAGATGGTTTAAGAAGAAGAGAAGGGAATTCAGAAGAGGACAAAGTCAGTGAGGGATGAATGATGATGCCACTCTGGGGACCCACTCCACCTTTCTGTGAAGATGGCACAGGAGCCCTAGTGTTCCACCCTTGACCAGCAGCCACTTGCAGATGCCTGCTGTCTTCCACCAACATGTTATTGCTTCTTTATTTCTTAAGCACTTGCATGTGAAATAAATACATTCTCAGGTTTTTTGCTTCATATGCCTTCTGGATTAGTATGGTAATAGTGGCCATTTTAAAGAAAATGCCATTTATGTATTTATTAATTAACTACTTAATTTTATTAATTGTTTCATTCATTTACATCTCAGATCCTATCCCAATCCCCGGGTACCCCCTGTTCCAACCACTCATACCAGGATATCCCACTTCCCCATTACTCCTCCACTAATCCCCCATGCCACATCTGCCAACCCCCCTCTCCTTTTTCTGTCTGAGAGTGCACCCCCAGCCTCCCATACTCTCCTGCCCTACCACTCCAGCATGCCCTTACTCTGTAGCATTATATCTCCCCAGGACCCACACGTTGCTGTCAGGCAAGGCCATCATCTGCCTCCTATGTATCTGGAGCCAAGGGTCCCTCCCGGTCCACTCCTTGGTTGCTGTTCTAGTCTCTGGGATAGTCAGGCCAGCCTCCCTTGTTCTTCCAGTGGGGTTGCAACCGCCCTCTGCTCCTTCAGTCCTTCTGGCAGATCCCTCAGCAGGTCCCCTGATTTCAGCCTGATGGTTGGCTCCAACATCCTCATTTGCACTGGTCAGTTGCTGGCTGGACATCCGCAGGGACTGCCATATCTGGTTACTGTCAGTAAGTGTCTCTTGACCAAAGCAACATAGTTGGGTTTGGTGTCTGTAGACATGATGTATCGCCAGGTGGGGCATTCCCTGTTGGCACTTCCTTTAGTCTCTGTTTTCTTTTTTGTCCCTGTACTTCCTTTGGACAGGAATATTTCTAGGTTAAAAAAACTTTGAAAGCTGGCCATGGTGGCGCATGCTTTTAATCCCAGCACTTGGGAGACAGAGGCAGGCAGATTTCTGAGTTCGAGGCCAGCCTGGTCTACAATGTGAGTTCCAGGACAGCCAGGGCTATACAGAGAAACCCTGTCTCGAAAAACAACAACAACAAAAAAAAAACAAAAAACAAAAAAAAAAAACAAACAAAACCTATGAGATGTGTGGCTGGCACCAACCCTTGTCTGGGGGCAATTCCTATCTACTGGAGGTCGTCTCCAAAGGTTCTATCTTTCCCTTCTCTGTGCATTATGGCTAAAATCTATCCCATTGGGTCACGGCAGCCTCAAGTTCCTCTGGTGTTTGGGACCCTCCAGAGGTTATCCCTCACATCATGGTCTCCTTCTGTGGGGTGATGTTACTGCGTGACAGGCAGTATCCATTTAATATCACAGGAGGTTGTCAGATGTCATAGTGAGCTTGCAATTCCCCATACATTGTTCTTTCCTCTATTATGACCTCTCTTTCCTCACCCTGACCATATTGTACCCCAGACCTTCAAGAGGGACATGGAAAAAACCCAAGAAAAGACAGCCTCCATCTGGACAGTGTCAGTTCTAGACACAGGTGGGATTCCATGCACACCACTGTCTCTGACAGAAACTTTGCAGGAGGTGTCTTTGTTTGTTTGAATGTTTGTATGTTTGCTTGTTGGTTTGTGTGTGTGTGTGTGTGTGTGTGTGTGTGTGTGTGTTTTGTTTTTCTGGTGTGTTAGAACTGGACAAAGTGTCAGTGTTTCTGATGAGGATTTTTGTTGTTAACTAGATAGAAGCTAGAGACATTGGAAATAGGGATGCTCCATTAAAAAATGTCTGTGTAATTATGGAAGCAATCCTGTGGGCATTTTCTTGATTACTGATTGATATGTGAAAGTCTCTCTGACTGTGGGAAGGACCAACCCTGTGTAGGTCATTCTGGAGCATAAAGAATGCAGGCTGAACAAGCCATGAGGGGCAAGCCGGTGAACAGCATTTCTTCATGGCATCTGCCTTGGCTCCTGCCTCCAGTCCTGCCTCCAACTTGCTAAATGATAGATTGTGAGCTCCAAAAAGGAAGAGTCTCTTTCATCCCCAGATTGCTTCTCATCCTACTCTGTTGTCAGCAGAACAGAAAGCAAGGTAAAACTAACACACACAATGGAAGATGGACTGACAGAACCCATCCAAACATGTCTAATATTCAATTAGCTGTGAGGCCATCCAAAGTCTTCATTATGAAGTCAATTATTTATTTATTTACTTATTTACTTATTTATTTATTTATTTTCTATTTGTGTGAATCATTTTAGGGTGCACACATGGGCAGGCCAGAGGGTAAATTGTATAGTTACTTGATTCTGTCCTTTCACTGTATGCATCCTGGGAATCAAATGTGGGTCATCTTCCTTGGGGGCAAGTGCCATTGTCCACAGAACATCTCCCAACACCAGAAAATAAAATATTTAAAATGACTTGGGGCACAGAATACAGGGACACACACACACATGTAAATTCACACGCACAAGCACATGCACACACACACATGCCTGCTCACACATCTCAGCTCATAATGCTGGCTGCAGAGTCCTCAATTCCTAGGCTGAGAAGATAGGCTGAGGCGAGCATCTCACTGCAAGTTCCATGAGCCTCAGCTAAATAGGCAGATCCTGCATCAACTATTGGAAGAAAAATATAACCTAGGCCTAAATTCCTTGCCCATAGTGTCTCTTGGAGACAGCGATGAGTATGGCTGTGGGTTTCTGGTCTTCCCACCTCTACCTTCCAAGCACTACATATATATATATATATATATATATATATATATATATATATATATATATATATATATATATATATATATATATATATGGTGTGTGTGTGTGTGTGTGTGTGTGTGTGTGTGTGTGTGTGTGTGTGTGTGTATCAGGCTAGCCAGGGTGTTCTACATGTATTTTTAAATTTATTACAAATGGAAATTTTCAGGTCTCCTTTATTCAGCCAATGCTGAGAGAGACTCACAGAAGAGATCCTGGTATTGGGGTGCTTGAAATCTTTCAGTTCACCCTTGGCCAACAGTTCCTGAGCCAGAGATGCTGGAACTGTGATGTTAGTGTATTCTTGGGGGCTGGGCTCCCATGATCCTTTGTTCTCTGAACCTTTTCCAGTGATGATCTCCACTTACTTCAGAGACATGGTTCGTCCACGATGAGTGGTAATTGTAGCTTTAAGTTTTTCAACTTTTTTTTTTCTGAGACAGGATTTCTCTGTGTATGCCTGGATGTCCTGGTACTCACTCTGTAGACCAGGCTGGCCTAGAACTCAGTAATCTGCCTGCCTCTGCCTCCTAAGTGTTGGGATTCAATGCGTGCCCCACCACTGCCCAGCTTTTTCAACCCTTTTAATGATGGTTCTTAAATGCTTTAATCTCCATTTTATCATATCAACCTCCAGAGGGAGTGGAAAAGAAAGGATACTGGGGAAGTGGACTTGTTTAGAAAGGGTTCATGGGAACAACTCCTGTCTGTGTTGTCTGGAAATTTCAGTTCACAGGTTAGCAATGGCAGCTCGATCCAGTCCCAAACACTTCAGGGATGCACCAGTTGTCCAGTTTGGTAGAGCCTAGATCACAAACAGGGATCAGCAGTGGTGGCACTACCTAGTAGAGACAGCCAGGCCCCAGCCTAGGCACCAGTCACCGGGAGGCAGCAGGAGTGAAGTCAGGAGAAGTTCTTGGTGGTACCTTTCTCAGTGAAGCAAAGATCAGGGAAGACAAGAGACTCCCAGGCATTGCAAGTCTGCTCCATAACCAAGCCTAGCTAAGCCTCCATCGCTGTCCCTCGAGTCATTTGGACTCTCTCCAAACATCACTTGTCTTCCATCAGTCTTTCCTCAGCATGTGCTTTGTCTCAGCACACATCTTTTCTCATCTGACATCACTCTGCCAAGCATCCCGAGTTTGCAGAAGCTGCAGGGAACTGCAGCACTTCACCAGCTTTTTGGCACCATTCTCTCTATGGAGTCCTGACGGTGGGAGCTTGGCTATGCAATATAAGACAGACCGATTATGTCCTTAGCAAAGAACCCTTCATCACTTGTCCTTTCACAGGCTTGCTTTAGCAGGATGGCATTCTTCCTGTGTCTGCTTCAGCTAAATATTCCTGCACACGCCTGACTTAGGTTTTCACCTGTGTCCACTTCAGGAAACCTGTCCTTCACAAGTTTGCCCCAGCAAAACACCATCCAACACAACTGACATTCCCAAGAACCCTTAAGTTTTCACTTCAAGTAATCACACTTATCTAAGACTTCTTGGGCCCAATGTTGGGATCGCTGTTTGTTCTTTGATGATTTTGTACAATGCATTTTGATCATATTTACCTCATACACTCCAGCAACTCCTCTCAGAGCCTTTAATCCCCCTTCCCACCCACCTTGGTGGCCTTTCTTTCTTTCTTCCTTTCTTTCTTTCTTTCTTTCTTTCTTTCTTTCTTTCTTTCTTTCTTTCTTTCTTTCTTTCTTCCTTCCTTCCTTCCTTCCTTCCTTCCTTCCTTCCTTCCTTCCTTCCTTTCTTTCTTTCTTTCTTTCTTTCTTTCTTTCTTTCTTTCTTCTATTTTTTTGGTAAACCTCTCAAGTCCTCTTCATGCTGCCCCTGCACCTGTGGTTGTTCAGCCATCCAGCAGCAACCTGGCACTGCAGCTTAAAGACGACTCACTCTCCCTTCCCCAGCAGCTATCAACTGGAAATGGCTTGTCAGTGAGCTGTGGAACTTCTTGCCTAACTCTAACTTTGTTTGCCTTGAGCTTGCACAGACCTTAGCATGCTATCACAACTGCTGTGAACTCCTATGTGCAAGGGCCCTGCTCTGCCAGGGGACCGGTTCCCTGTAGTCATCTACCACCTTCTGCTCTGATACATACACAGTCAGACACACACACACACACACACACACACACACACATACAGACACACACACACACAATCTGAGCAGAGGGGCCATGCATGTTCTGCCTCTCAAACTGGAGCACATGCCCACTAAGTGACTCCTACCAGACCAACCATGTTTGCACACTTGGCTTAAGACAAAGCTGTTCATCCTGGGTCATAAAATACACTGTATCAGCTTGTCATTTAAAATGTCCTCATCTGAAGGACTGGACAGATACTTGTGTGGTGGTGAGGATCTACTGCTTTTGCAGGGACCCGGGTTAGGATTTCAGCACCCACATGGGACACCTGCACACACTGGTACAGACACATGCACACTCATGCCCATCACCTAAAAAACTTAAACAAAAGAAAACTTCCAGATTAGTAATTAACTGAATTCTTACCCTTGATTACACCCTTTCTTTGACTCTTTTCAGCTCTGGAAAAATTATATTCAAATTCCTATAAGTTCATCTAGGTTTTCTATTCCTATTTATTTTAGAAATGCTTCCCAGTTACCTTTTTTTGTTTGTTCTGTTTGTTTGGTTGGTTGGTTTTTTGGGGGGGGCCTCTTTTTGTTATTTTGTCTTTTCTTTTTTCAGAGCTGAGAACGAAACCCAGGGCCTTGTGCTTGCTTGACCAGTGCTCTGCCACTGAGCTAAATCCCAATCCGTAGAAATGCTTTCCAAACTCTCGTAATTTTCATTATATTATTATATCGTATGCTTGATCAGTTGTAATTGTTAAATATATATATATATATATATATATATATATATATATATATATATATATATATATATATTTATTGGGTTTTCGAGACAGGGTTTCTCTGTGTATCCCTGGCTGTCCTGGAACTTACTTTGTAGACCAGGCTGGCCTCGAACTCAGAAATCTGCCTGCTTCTGCCTCCCAAGTGCTGGGATTAAAGGCGTGCACCACCACGCCCGGCTATACTTTTATTTTTAACTGATTTTTGAAATATTCTAAATATTGATTCTGTAATATTAAATGAAGTGCATATATATATATATATATATATATATATATATATATATATATATATGTACACATACTTTTATTGCCAAGTTTATTACACAGATTTAGAACATGTTATGGAAACCTCATATTACCTGCACAGAACCTTTCATTCTTTCATAAACTGCCAAGTATCCAATTATGTCATGATTGCTTGTAAAATCAAAATAGCTTTCTGTCTGTCTATGTGACTGACTCTTCTTCTGCCTTCTCCCTGTCTCTCTATGTATGTGTCTCTCTCTCTGTAACTGTGTCTCTGTCTCTATAACTTTGTCTCTCTGTGTCTGTGTGTCTCTACTTCTGTTTTTGGTAGTTGCTGCTGGGGATTGGGATTTGTGTGTTTATATGATGTTTTTTTCTGAGATAGGATCTCATTTAGCCCAGGTTAGCCTGTAGCTTCCTATGTATCTATAGAGAACTTTTGTTTGGTGCTTTAGTTGCCTGTACATTGCCCACCCCTCTGCTCCTGTGTTACTCCAGTTATACCAATTGCATCATGGAACTAGACTTGAGTAAGAGCATATCTAATCTAGCCATGTACACAAGCACTGAACATTTTGTCAATTTCTGTCTGGTGAAGGTCTCTGAACACTTAGAAAACAGCTTGTGCCATGTGTTTCAGAATGCCAATGGCATATACTCTCCACAAAGGTATTAGGGTTCAATGTGCAATTACCTATAACAATTCTATTTCTTTAGTGACCCTGCTGCATTTGGAGTGACAGGACAGTGTCCACGTAGGAAAGACAAGGCAGGTTGAGGAGATGACTCATTTGATGAAGTGTACAAGCATATGACGAGTTGAGTTCGAGCCCCATATCCACATCAATTGCAGGCATTCTTATGCTTCTTTGTCATCTCGGCACTGACAGGGTCAAGTCCCACCAGTCCTAGGACTTGCTAACCAGTGCTAGTCTGGCCTCGTTTGTGACCTCTCAAAGGTTATGGTAGAGCTCCTGAAGACGTGCCTGCATGTACACATGTCCATACATATGAACACATGGATCTATACATAATCACCCTTTTAAAAGACAGCATATATAAAAGGTGATTCTTAACACATTCATTTAGCCATATAAAGTCTTATGAAGGATTTTACAACATAGGCTCAAGGGAATCCCAGCATGCAACAGATCATGCTAATAGGTTGCTAAACAGTGTAAATCACCCCAATGATGTGGGGCCCTTTGCTAGGTCTTCAGAGCAGTCGGCAGTCTCCATATGTACCCTTTTCAATATCTCAGAGCTATTTACAACTGGAGGCCCTGGAAGCCTGCCAGGCTCTAACTTCTGTCCTTGTGACTCTTCAGAGGCAGAGGACTCCTATGTGAGCCTATTTCCTGAATTTCTGTCAAGTGCCAGCTTCCAGATGTAGACTAGCAGAGCAGGAGGTGTTCAGCGACATCCCTCAACAGACCCCTGAGCTTCGGGGAGAACTGTTCTTACTCCCTGAAAATCCGTTGGAACAGTTCAGCGTATTCCCTTCTCTGGAAAGATACTTCACCAAGGCCAGAGTAATCAGCGGGCCTGCAGCTCAGAAGCCCAATTTTACACCCCCACATTCCCACGGGTTCTGCCCTTCTTGAAAGCACACTCTGCTCATTGCAACCCGAAACTGCTGTCACTGGTTGTACCTGAAGACGCTCAGCCCACAATAAATGGCATTGAGAAGGCAGGCGAGTTAGGATAGCTGTGACTAACTAGATACATTGTAAAGTGGGCCAGGCCAGAAGAGAACACTTCCAGGTCATGGGTCAATGATTTTCTTCTTAAGGCTGAACCAAGAGGTTAAGCCCAGAATTTCCAGAAGCAGGAGTACCGTCAACAGCATCCATGCTATGGAACCTCAAGAAGTCACTCAGTCGTCTCTTCTGAGAGATGATGAAATTAAAGAAAGCAATGGTGAGTATAGGGATAGGACAGATGCTCTAATTATCTCTGTCCTTTTTTAGACTAAAATGGACAGACACTTGCCCACTTTGTCTGCTGCCCTTCCTTATCCCTCCTCACTGACCCTGGACTCTGATTCCCCGATCATTCTCTTCTTGTTTCCTCCTTGTAGAAGCAGTTGCATGGATAGTCTCACAGGAGATGAAGGAGAGAGAGGAGAACGAAGGTATTCAGGACTACACTTTGTTGGGGGCCACGGCTGCAGAAGGAGAAGGTGCAAATGAAGAAGAAGAAGAAGAAGAAGAAGAAGAAGAAGAAGAAGAAGAAGAAGAAGAAGAAGAAGAAGAAGAAGAAGAAGAAGAAGAAGAAGAAGAAGAAGAAGAAGAAGAAGAAGCAGCCAGAGATGAAACTACTGCTGGCAGTTCAGCCTCAGTAGATGACAGAAGCCATGATGCCGGGACCAGCAGCAATGTCCAGGATAAGGGTCAAGGAGAGGAGCCGATCCCTGGGGGCACAAAGGGCCTTCAGGTTCTCCCGAGTCCATCAGGCCAGCTGCCCCGCAACCGCTACAGGTTCACCAAGTTCCAAATCCAGGAGCTGGAGCGCATCTTTGAACGCAATCACTATCCCAGTGCTGCGGTCCGGTAAGAACATTGTCTGGCTTGTGTTTGGGAGCACCCACTGCTCCGGAGAGGCATCTGGATCTTTTCTTCCTCTCCTGAAAATAGAATCTACCTGCAGACTATAGGCTCCCCCACCCTAGTCTTTTGCACTTGGGTTCTGGGATGAGGTAGGGGAGGGCAAACACGTATGAAGATATTTTCATGCAGTATTTAAAGGACTCAAAGTAAGGTTTGAAGAGGGATGTAAAGTCTGAAGGTGGCTGAGGAAATACAGGGTGGTCTTTGTTTAAATTTTAATTGTACATTGTGTAGCTTTGGCATTACATTATATTTTTCTAAGTGGGCTGGAACATTTTTCTTAATCACTGATTGGACTGATAACTGCTGATTATTTTGCAGGATGAGGGAGGGTGTATTCTTCCCCTTAAAATTTCTATTCAAGAAAAAGAAAACTGTTCCTAAGAGCAAGATAAAAGTTCTGGCATGGTGATGTGTAGCCTGAGCAACAGAACTAAGGCGAGAGGCTCTGTGCAAATTCCAGGACATCTTGTTCTAATAGCCTGATCCACCAACCAGCCAACCAACCAACCAACCAACCAACCAGCCAAACAAACAAACAAAGCCTTTGGGCGTAGTCCTTGTTTGTATCACACCACTTGGACACCTGGGAGGTGGCAGGATGAGTTTAAGAAGGTCGTCCTCAGCTACAGAGCTCCAGGAGGCCTGTGCCTCAGGACACCTCAAACAAGAGCAGGCCTCTCCCGGAGCAAGGATTGCCAGGTTTTCCCTCTCCTCTCCCTCCTCCCTTCTCCCCTTTCTCCCCCCTCCTCCCTTCTCCTACCTCACCCCCTCCTTCCTTTCTTCCCGCCCTCCCCCTTGTTTTCTCCCTGTCCTCCTCCTCCTTTGCTGATAGAGGAACTCACACTACAGCCCAGGCTGGCCTGGAACTTTTGGGGAGCCTCATTCCGGTAGTACAGACCTGTGCTGCCAGCCTTGTGAGACTTCGACATTGTTTTGTGCCTGCTGTGGTTTTATTATCTTGTGGTTTAGTACGTAGTATCCAATGAGTCTGTTGGATATTTTTGCATGGTAACTAAACATTAGGAATTCCCATGTGCTTTCCATTCATCCATTTTCTTCTATTTGAATTTATCATCTAGCCTAACAGAGTTCCTAAAACCTTCTTTCCTTTTGTGTGTTTTTGTTCTCAGTTTTTTGTTTGCTTTTTGTTTGTTTGTTTTCTTTTCATTTTGTGGGCAGAATGCCAGGTACCACCACATGCTGTCGTCGATAACATTTCTTGTGACGTTTTCTGTTTCACTGATTTTTAAAATTGTCTCTGAGTGTCTCAGGGACATATTCAGTTCTTCACATTTCAATCTAGAGCAGATAGTAAAGAAAAAAAAAATGTTGGTAGAAATACCTTTTAAAAGCGTCGAAATCCTCAAGGTGAATGCCCCAGAAGGGAAATGCTGCTAAATGGATAAAACCAGATAGAAAATGCCCTTCTTACTTTTATTTTGTCCATGAGTCCAAATACTGAACTGTTTCAACTTTTGCCCACAGAAGGGAGCTCGCAAGATGGATAGGTGTGACTGAATCCAGAGTGGAGGTCAGTAACTAGAAAAAAAAAATGCAACACTTCTAGAACTTGCTTCAGGTCATGAATATCTTTGTCCAATGGCTGAAGTTGTGGTGTAGTTTTTACTGTTCTATGTTTTGGGAGGAAGGGATTTTGTTTTGTTCTGAGGCACAGTGTCTCTACATAGCCATGGCTATCCTGAAACTTACTATGAGGACTAGGTTGGCCTCAAATCCACAGAGATCCACCTGCCTCCGTGGGAATTAAAGGCATGTGCTGTCATGCCTGGCTGGGAAATGAGTTTTGAACTTTGTGGGGTTTCTTCATGGAAAATGAAATAAGAAAGTTCCGCAATACGAAAATGTCTCACTTTCAGAGATAACATGACTTCCTAAATTGAAAAAATAGGTATATAGTATTGAATTGTATGGAGTTCATAAACCTCTTGGGGGTACAGATTCAATATGGATTATAATTAACTAGATGTTTTAAAGTTGCTAGCAGGACAACAATCTCTGAGCCAAATTTGAGCTTGCCCAGTGAAACTGGCTGAGGGAAAACTTTCTAAAAGAGAAACCACCAGAATGCTTTGACTATCTTGCAGAAGCCATCCAAGAACTATTCTGTTCTGCCAAGATTAGGTAGTCAGAAAAGCCTCAAAATAGTCCTTGAATGTCTGCACAAGCCTATTATAGAAGCCAGAGGAAAATTAGTTAGTCATATAATAACAAGATAGATGGTCCTGGCTGTACATTTTTGGGTGGGGGATCACTGAGTCAAGGTTACTGGGAACTTATCTTCCAGGGAGTAGAGTCTGAGACAAAGGCTAGAGGGTTCCAAGATGGATGCCTAGCATAAAATGGACCTTCTTTAGCCATCACAGAACCTGTTTTATTGCTTAAATATAAGAAAACTCTATTATATTATGCATTTATGAATAAATTATTAATACACATTCTAAATTACAAAATACATATTCATTATATAAGCAGTCTAGGTGATAATGAATTATTTTGAATAATAAACTATCCTAAAAGCCAGCTGTGGTGGCTCACGCCTTTAATCCCAGCACTTGGGAGACAGAGGCAGGCAGATTTCTGAGTTCGAGGCCAGCCTGGTCTACAAAGTGAGTTCTAGGACAGCCAGGGCTATACAGAGAAACCCTGTCTCAAAAAAACAACAAACAAACAAAAAACAAAAAACTATCCTAAAACTCTATACTCATGGAAGGAGTATATAAACATTCAAGCCTTGGAGTGCCCCTCATGGAATTAGAACAAGCAAGAAGGTTTTTTTCATGGAATGCAAACTCTCAGTGGTATATAAACTTACATAATAGGTTCTTCAGTCATGATCCTGACTATTCTGCATACTAAGAAAATGAATTTTTCTCTTTCATTGTAGAACTGGTTTAAGAGTAGGAGAGCCAAATACAGGAAATACCTGAGTATGTAAGTGCTCTGAAGTGCTCGCATGGTGCTCCCTGCAGCGGCACCTTTCCCTAAAGATTGTGGAGGAGCCCTCGAAAACCAACTGTGCCCAGGAGACAGAAGCAGATGAGATTTTGCTGCCACCAATGCATTATTTTACTCTCTCTCTCTCTCTCTCTCTCTCTCTCTCTCTCTCTCTTTTATTTGCAATAAAGTGGTGAAATCTCAATATATTTGCTTCATGAGTCTTTGTGGATTATTAGTATGATATGTGTGTGTAAATTATCAAGAAAATGCCATTTAAGAAGAATAACAAAGTTCTCTTTCACAAGGTGACACCACTGAGTATATCACAGACACATCTCAAGTGTGAGAGTGGGCTTTTTCTGACCACATAGGTTCTTTCATCCACCTCCCTCTTATAATAGACCTGTTCATTTTTTTCAGAAACATTGGAGAAACAATGTTTAAGTGTGTATATGCTGAGGCAGGCAGGGGAAATACATGAGAATCTTACTTTTAGGTACAATACAAAAATTATGAAAATTCAAATTGTTTTGAATGTACAATCTCAACATATTCACATAAAGGCAGTCAGTGAACCTTTTATATGTACATGTTCATGTAGGAAGTATACATAGGCTAGAAGGGTTGTGTGTGTGTGTGTGTGTGTGTGTGTCTTCATGTCAGAGGACCTTAATACTGTCCCTCAAGTGGCATCCACTTGTCTTTTGATGCAGTGTCACTTCCTCGACTGAAACTCACCAAGGGATCCAGACTGGGTGGTCAGGAACCTACCTTTCCCGCCTCCACAGCTCTGTGATTACAAGGACATGCCATCACTCTGGCTTTTAAGCATGGTTTCTAGGGGTTGAACTCAGGTTCCTGTGTGTCCTCACACTTAAAAGACAAACACTTTGCCAATTGAACTGTCTCCTCAGCCCCAGTAGACATGATGATCACATGGGAAAGAGATTAGTTCTTTTGTTTGTTTGTTTTTTCGAGACAGGGTTTCTCTGTGTAGCCCTGACTGTCCTGGAACTCAATCTGTAGACCAGGCTGGCCTGGAACTCAGAAATCTGCCTGCCTCTGCCTCTCAAGAACTGGGATTAAAGGTGTGCACCACCACTGTCCGGTAAGAGATCAGTTCTTATGACCAGATGATGACAAGGGACTTCATTTGCTAGTGTCAGGTTATGTCAGTGCTGAGCAGCGACATGTGCCTGTGGCATGAGATGGACTTCTGCCATCTGCCAAGGCTATAAATTAGACAAGCTTAGTGAGTAATTGAGGTCCTATTTTGTGATCCAGGACAGCAGAAATCATCAGGAGCCCCAGGAGGCCCAGTCTATGCCACTGCCAGAGGAAATTAACTTTCTGTTGCCAGCTCCAGATGTACCATTTGCTCCTGTTGAAATTCAGGCTCTCTGGGTACCTGCTGCTCTCCCTAGTTGACATTCCAGGCATGGGGATTCCTCTGTTTCATAAGCAGCTATAGAATCTATTTGCATAAAACCATTATTTTTGTTCTGCTGCTTTTCTATAAATACTTTCTGGGGATGGACTTCTATGGTTGACTCTTAATATAATTTAACCTTGAAGCAGTACTTTGATAGTGTGAGTCCCAAAATTGTAGTTAATTGTTTTCTCTAGTTACCTTTTATAACATGGTCTTATGACAACACTTCTCTTGGCCCCTAATGGTGATCTAAAATGTTTTTGCTTCAACAATATTAAGTTGGTAACATTATAGGGGGGAAGTCGTGATTTTAAAAAACTGGAAGGATGATAGATAAAGGAATATATTTAAATATGTAAAGGATGCTAAAAGCATAACTCTAAACTATTGTTCACTTCTATTTTTGTTTCTACTGTGAGTTTGCTAGTGTGGTGGTTTCTTGGGGGAAGGAGTGAGCTTGTCCCTTGGCAGGCTTAGCTCTAGATAGCTGTGGGCTCCGTGCAAGTCATTGAAATATTCATTTTGTCAAAGCTGTTCTATCATTTTCATAAAAATTTTTGCAATGTTCTTAAAAATCAAGGAGAAGCCCTTTTTTAATTGTACCCAGTGGGAATTCAAGTTTCAACTGACTTCAGTTTAAATACATATTTTGCTAGGTTTTCGTACTTAATTTTGTACTCCATCCTTGAGAGTTGAATGTCAGCCCATCTTTATATCTATTTTGTTGTGAAAGCAGATTCTTTCTCTTTGAAATGATTCCCTGGAGCGTTGTGGAGTTCTGAGCCTGCCTATGAGCCACACGCACTGATCTCCAGGCTATGGAATTTCTCACATGCTCATTTAGATGACCACATGATCTTACCTGACTGTGCATAACTTTGTTTAGTATTTCAATATATTCTAATTATTACTATCTACATACCTTCAGAAGGAGCTCTGGCGTGGGGATATGGGTGGGGCAGGGCAGCAGACTCAACTATTACTAAAATAAAACAAATCTTTTGGTTCCTAAAAAGAAAACCAGCAGACTTCAGTATGATTTCTGTGTTTCGTTTTCTGAGATAGTGGCTAATGTATCCCATGGTGGCCTTCAGTTTTCTATGAAGTCAAGGACGACCTTGAATCTCTTACCCTCCTGCTTCTACAGAGCTAAAATGACAGCTTTGTGTCACCATGACCTGTTTTTGAGGTGATGGGATCAGACTCGGGGTTTCATACCTGTCAGCCAAGCACAGTCTCACAGCATCCTAGCCCCAAGATTCAGTGTGAAGTAGATGTAGTACATTACCAGCACTTGGCAAGGGAGAGACAGGCAGACATCTTTGAGTTTGACATAGTCTGCATAATGAGTTCAAGTCCCGTCATGGCCACATAGTGAAACCAAGTCAGATAAAATAAAATACCTAATCTTATAATCTCAAGTAGAAAGGGACTAGTTTGACATATTGGAGTCATAATCAAATAACACATAAGATAACTTTGTATGTCACTGACCATTTAGATCGCCCAGAATCCTTCTTATTGCATTAATTGTATGAAGGGATGAGGTTGTAGATCGGGCTTATAGTGGTTGCCTAAAACTCATATTCCATCCCTAGCACTGCAAAAAAACCAAATCTCCCTGAACAACCTACTCAAAGCATAACACAGACACTCATTTTCACAAACTCTCAATGAGCACGAACCAACTTTGTGTCCGGCGCTGAGGTACAATTAACCATTTTCCATATTAACAGAAGTTAGAATAGGCCTAGGTGTCCATCAACCCATGACTGAGTAAGGAAAATGTATGATACTTTCTGTTTCTGTAATCAAACACTCTAACTAAAATCAACTTAGAAGGTGCAAAGATTTATTTCAGTTTACAGGTTCCACTTCATCTCTGAGGAAAGTGAAGGAAGGAGCTCAAACAGGAATGTAGAGGCAGGAACCATGAAGTAACGATGCATGCTGGCTCCCTCACAGGCTCACGCATAACTAGCTTTCTAACACAGCCCAGGGTCACCTGCTTAGGGTACAACTCACAGTGGGCTGGGCTCTCCTATATCAATTAACAATAATGACAGTCCCCTACAAACATGCCCAAACCGTGCTCTGATCTGGACAATCTCTCAATTGATTCATTCCCTAGTTGACTCTAGGCCCTGTCAAGTTGACTAAGAAAGCCAACTAGGGTGTGATAGATATACACAATGAAATTTTATTCAGCTATGAATAAAAACAAAATTATGAAACTTTCAGGAAAACAGGTGGAACTGGAGAAATATATTGAGTGGATAAACCTATGCTTGTAAAGGCTAACAACACATATTCCTTCTCATATACAGATCTAATATTTATTCATGTATACTTACATGGTGGTTAATGCATATAGATGCCAGGAAACTACAAAGGGACCCATATGGCAGGGATGAAGAAACTTAAAGGGAATGAGAGAGGAAAAGTAATATAGCGTATTTGATATTAAAATGCAAAGAGACATCACACCGCCCCCCTCCCGGAGGTAGAAAAAGTTTAAGTACGGATGGGGTAAGGCAGGGAGATGGAAGAAAGGAGAAGCAAGAGAAGAAAAGGAGAGGATGAGAGAGATGGTCAAATATAACTAAATACATACAAAACACAATAAGAAAACTTGTCACTTTATCAGCTGATTGAAAAATAAGAGCAAATGTGGAGCTACCAGTCTCTGAGATGTTACTCAACATTTAAAACAACACAAAGAGGACCAGGCATTTGGAATTGATGCTTTCCTGTTTCCAGTAGAGACCATTTAACTAAACACCCCATGGGATGAAGATTTATAAAGTCCTTCTATAAGCATAGCATTTAAGCTTGAATTTTACTACTGAAGATAAGTTGGTATCACGGAGTTCCTATCAATATGGATAATTTCTATGTCATATGTAACCTTAATATGACTTACACATATAATCACTATCTAAAGGACACTGGTTTTAGCAGTCAAACACTATAAGTTTCATATGTATGTGTGTTTCACATACATGTATATATAGTATATGAGATTATAACATTTCTGATTTAGAACACATGTGTTCATATTTTTCTAAGGCATATAAAGATGTGCATGAAGAATAAAGGTGGTTTTGTGATGTTCTTTGTTCCTTGAGTTAATCATGTTCATTTTGGAAATGGCTCACTTCCATATGCGGAGGCTTTCTTGTGTCATTGTGTATCTACAAAGCCTGAAAAGTCTTAATCTTATTTTGCAAAACACAGGGAGTTGAAGAACAGATGTGAGTTCTGCAATGGCTGCCCTTCCAGATTGCTGTCATGGGGTATAGTGACCTGCACTCTGGCTTCATTCAGCCATGTTCGTCCATCTTCTAAGGCTCTTCCTGAGGGCAAATGATGCGAATGCTCAGGCCCTGGCATTGCAGGTCAAGTGAAATATGTAAAGTCCATTTCACCTTCATTTGTAAATATTTCTCCGGTGAAATCCCCACATCTGCACTACACTCTAGCATTCACCTTGAAGCTTTCCTGGAGGATCAGGGTTTTTGTTGTTTTGTTTTGTTTTGTTTTGGGTTTTGTTGTTGTTGTTATTGTTTTTGAGACAGGGTTTCTCTGTATAGCCCTGGCTGTCCTGGAACTCACTCTGTAGACCAGGCTGGCCTTGGACTCAGAAATCCACCTGCCTCTGCTGGAGGATCAGTTTTAATTATGGACTTGACACAATGAAAATCAATTGGGAGAGGGAGTCTCAGTGAGAGATTGTTTAAAGTAGGGCCTGTGCAGGTTTGTCTTAATTGGGTTAAATGAGGTGGAAAGACCCTGAATGTGGCTGGAAACCATTTTGTGGGGTGGGCTCTGAAATGAATGCGGTGACAGCTGGACTCTGTCAGGTCCCCATCCACTCATTATTCTATGTTCTTGACTATGAATATTATGTGACTAGCTGCTTCAAATCCCTGTCATCTGTACTTCCTAGATTAATAGACTGGAATTGTGAGCTAAATACGAATCCTTTCACCTTTAAGTTGCTTTGGCGGGGTGGGGGGTATTTTACCTAAGTAACAAGAAAGGAAACTAAAATATTTGCTTTACAGAATTTTCCCTCAGGCACCAATTTTAAGGTGAGATTGTTAAAAAATTATTGTTATGAATTATTTTCTAATAGAGTTAATGTTGTGGATTATACAGTTAAAGTACAAAAAGTAATCAAGAAAGAATCAATGATTAAAAATATTTCACAGACTTTAAGCAAAGGCAGAATTCAACCATGCACACTCTCAGCCATACCTCAAGTCTCTCTCCCCTTTCTTCTTTTTCTCTTTTTTTCAAATATATTTATTGGAATCTTATGTGTGTTGGTGTGTTTCCTGCATGTATATCTGTGTGAGGGTGTCAGATCTTGGAATTACCAGACAGTTAGTTGTGAGCTGCTCTGTGGGTACCGGGAATTGGGCCCAGGTCCCCTGAAGAACAGTCAGGGCTGAGCCATCTCTCCAGCACCTTCTCTCCCACCTGCCTCTGCCTCCCAAGGCATGATCTACCACTGCCCTGCACCAGCAAACTTCTGAAAGATAAGCAAGATGCAAAATTTATTGCTGGACATATCTTTCAAGTGGCAGGGTTCAAGATGTTAAACCAGGAGGCCCACAGAGGTGGGGACCCTTCAGGCGGTGTTACCTCATAGCCTGTTTGTGACATTCGCTGGTTCTCTGAGCACCTACTTAGTGTCAACTGGATGACCAACTAATGACAGTGGAAATTCTATTCTAGTTGTACGGTCCTGATAAACAGTAGCCGGCGTATATGAGCAAGCACTGAGAGTGCTAGGGGTGGTAAGTACTGTGGTATAGACAAACAGTGCCAGGCCTGAGGTATCCAGTGTGGCAGCATTCAGGAAAGTGAGAAGACTTGGCTCAGTACACACTGATGTCAGAATCTGCTATGTTATCTGAGCCAGAACCTTCAACTGCATTTGTGTGGCATGGTGGTGGTGGGCAGGATTCCTGTCTAAGAATGTTGAGAACTTCGTCCTTGGGTAAGAATCAGCTTTCAGGATAGTTAATGCCTATGTGTCCTAACTAATTGTGATTCCAAATGACAAGTTAATATAAAAAAATGAAAAGTTTCTATTTTAGGCTCAGAGCTGAAAAAATATGTGTTTTTTGTCTCATTCTGGAACATGATATTGATGTAAATGAAATGACTTATATCAGAACTTCGGGACTGTACCTCTTCTTTTGAGACAGGAATTCTCTATGTAGATCAGACTGGACTCAAACTCACAGAGATCTGTCTGCCTCTGCTTCCCAAGTGCCAGAATTAAAGGTGTGTGTGCCACTGCCTGGCTGAGGACTGTACCCCTTCAAGCACATCCAGATTTCCTCCCTAGTTTTGAATTGTTCCTCAACTCCTTACCAAAATGTCTATACTTTCTTGTCTCTAAGAACTGTGAAAGGCTTGTGAATCCTCTGTAGTGTGCAGATAGCAGATATTTCCTTATAGGAGAGATGATTTATTTGTTTATATTTAATCTTTGATTAAACTTTTATAGTTATGGGAAAAATCCTCACTAGCATGGCCAGCTTGACTTGAAACACAATCGAGGTGCAAACCAAGATTACCTGTGACATGTGCATCTCTACGCAGGACCATGCAATGATTTGTGTGAGTGATTCATTGTCAGTAGCTGCCTTAGGCAGGGAGTTCTCAGCCAAAACTAGAGAAGAGCCAAGAGTAAAGAAAGGGAGGGGCACGGGCATATGCTGATTGCCTGTGAAGCTCTGTCAGAGCTGTGAGGGAAGACTTGTCCTAGGAGAAGACTTGCTCCTCTGACACCTGGGGTTCCGAGATTCTCACCCACCACAGGCAGGGAACTGCCTGTGGAAACGCTAGTCCAATAAGACCCTGGCTACACTCTGAGTGAAGGTGAAATGTTCCAAACAGGCCTGCTTCCATCAGTGTGTCCCCACAGGCCACCATTAATGGAGCTTTGTGACCTAAAGCTCCTGCCTCCTGGTCCCTGCCTCCTGGATTCTGACCCCTGGTCCCTGGCCTCTGACCCCTGGGCCCTGACCCCTGGCTCCCTGCTTCCAGGTCTTGGCTCCTGGCTCCTGGCTCTTGGATCCTGGCTCTTGGGCCCTGGTTTCTGACTCTTGGCTCCTGGCTCCTGCACCCTGACTCGTGGGCCCTAGCTTTTGGATCCTAGATCCTAGCTCTTCACACTTGTTATCAGTCACAGAAAGCATTATTAGAATGGTGGGTGCAAAGATGGCTCTCTATGGACCCTTCATGGCCACCAAGAAAATGTGGCCAGAGACTCAGCTGGTATACCAATGAGAAAAAGGATTCTTCTATTTTTAACCATTCCATATGGAGTGCATGTTATTAAGCTGTGCCTAAATCACAGAGAGAAGGGGTCAGCTTAGCCTGTTGAGTAATAAATATCATCATGGAGAAAACAAGCAAGCATTCAGATGTCACTGAGGCCGGAAGCTATGGGGTATCACTTGTATTCTCATGGTTCAAATACTTAAGGGGACAATTGGTATTGTTGAGGGGTAGATGGCTTCCCATGTGTGACACTGGGTTCCATCCTCAGAGCCACAGGCAAAGAAGGCATAATAAATGTCTACTGCCATGTGCCTGTGATTGATTCTCCCAGAGTGAGGACCAGCTTTGTGTCAGGGTAGACAGTCAGCTGAGGCTGTTGACTCTCCCCTACAGTTTTAATGTTTTTGATAGTTTCTTCCAAGATTAAATGACATGACTATATTATGAGGAGCTCCAAGTCCTTGATAGTGTCCCACTATCTCATAATAGGATACTGACATCTGACCACCAGATATGAAGCTGCCCCTTGCTACTCTTGATAAGTGTTCATTTCTGGTAGGAAAAATACAGAAGTCTCAAAATGACTCTTATTTTCAGTCCTAAGCAAGCAAAGGGCCGGCTTTGACCGGTCACCTTCATTGTGAAGTCAGTAATGAGTAAGAAGGAACTCTGGAGATGTTTAGATAGCAGAGTGTCTCCAATAGTGCCTTAAGCAAGGCTTCTGAGTCAGGCCAGACTTCTACCCTCCCTGTTCCCACTCGAGGCTGTTTCCTTTCCCAGGAGCACTAGAAACAAGTATCTAGCCTCTCCCTTTCCACCCCTTAAGGTTCTGATTCCCCATTTTGTCCCAGACAGAGCCACTTAAACATTTGATTTTTAGCTGCATAAGATAGATGTTTAATTGTTGCTTCTGCCAGAGCCAAGTGTTCCTCTTCCTGTTCTTCATGACCTACTAACCCTGCTCACAGCGCCCTTCTCCTGAGACACCCTCAACAGGAACCAGGTAGAGAGGTTAGGACAGTGACCAGAGAAGTCCTAGGAAAGGTGGTGTCAGACAGCCTGGAGGAAGGAGAGAGGTTAACACTGACCATAAAGATTCTAGGACTCCATCTTCCCTTGTTCTTCCGGGATGGTGTGGACATTATGTGTCCTAGCCCTGCTCCTGATCTGATCTACCTTTTGCAATAATTTTAATAAAAAAATTTCTAGATGAGTCTGAGCAGTGAAACCCTCTTTGCTCCAGAGAGGATCCCAAAGAAGGGTTGACACTGGGTTTAAGCTGATTTTTAATGAGAATGAAAGGGAGGCCTGGTAACATTCCCTGACCAAGACAATCCCATAGCATACCTTGAGGAATCTCTTTTTTATTGGATATTTTCAGGAGAGCTGAGAGTCTGATAGATGCATCTTACATATGCATTTTCTTTTTGAAAATAAAAAATTGCCAGGCGTTGTGGTGCACGCCTTTAATCCCAGCATTCGGGAGTCAGAGGCAGGCAGATTTCTGAGTTCGAAGCCAGCCTGGTCTACAAAGTGAGTTCCAGGACAGCCAGGGCTATACAGAGAAACCCTGTCTCGAAAAACCAAAAACCAAAAACCAAAAAAAAAAAAGAAAAAAATTTCAGATTGTAATATAATTACATCATTTCTCCCTTCCCTTTTCTCTTTCATGTATGCCCACACTGTCTTTCAAACACATGGCTCCCTTGCCTTTAATTGTCATTACACACGCATGTATTTAAATTAATATATAAATACAACCTGCTCAGTCATTATAATGTTATTTATTTGCCTGATATTTGCTCTGTGACTACGAATATTTATAAAGTTGAAAAAAGTATCTTCTGTCATCACACACGGTTTGATTTTAATCATCTTCTCTCTACTCTTTGTAATACTGATAAAATTTATGTGCACCCTACGAAGTACCTAAGGTTCTTGTTTTCTGCCAAAGAATGCACTGTCAATAGGCATTTTGCTCACCTGAAACTTGTTAGAGAATATTAACATAATTAGTATATTCTCCTCTTGAAGACTCATGAGAAGAAGCTGTTTCTGTGTAGGAAAATTATGTTATGACCTCATTTTCATATCATGTATGGACAAGAGAATTGTAAGATAGCACACTGTTGGGCTGCTCTGTCATACAAGTGAAATCATCTCTGTCCCCGCCCCCTGCATATTAAACCAAAATAATGTCATTGGATTCTAACCTTTTAAAGGCACTCTTAAATAATGATGGCCTTAAAAATGTTGGCAACTGGAGACATGGTTCAGTAGATAAAAATACAGGCTGACCTTCCAGAGGACCCAAATCCCCTCCACAGTTCCTGAATGATGGCATACAATCTTTAGCTCTCATTCCCTGGGATGTGACACCATCTTCCAGCTTCTGTGAGCACAAAGCCCACCCATGATGCACAGACATACATGTAGGCAAAACACTCATGCCCGTAAAAGGATGTATCTTTAACGTCAATATTTTGCAGTCTGTAATGCGATGGATTTTCGTTTCTTATCCAACTCATGCACTGTTTGCTTTTAGCAACAGTTCCTTGATTCCCAAGGTCAGCTGTTTGTAGTAAGGGACTTACTTCACTGTTGCCTTTAGCTGGGGGACTAGTGTGCTGAATAATTTTATATCCATTTGACAAGGGCTGCCGTCTTCTGAGAGGAGGGAGCCTTAATTTAAAAATAATAAAAAAAAATGCCTCCATAAGATCAGGCTGTAGGCAAGACTATAGGGCATTTTTTTGGTGATTGATGTAGGAAGGTCTGGCTGGGAACATGGTCTTGTGTTCTGTAAGAAAGCAGCTGAGTGCCGGGCGTGGTGGCACACGCCTTTAATCCCAGCACTCGGGAGGCAGAGACAGGCGGATTTCTGAGTTCGAGGCCAGCCTGGTCTACAAAGTGAGTTCCAGGACAGCCAGGGCTATACAGAGAAACCCTGTCTCGAAAAACCAAAAAAAAAAACAAAAAAAAAACAAAAAAGAAAGCAGCTGAGTGAGACAAACTGAGCAAGTCAGTAATCAGTACCCTTCCATAGCCTTGACCTCAAGTCCTGCCTCCAGATTCCTGAGATGTGGAGTTCCTGCCCCAACTTCTGTCAGTAATGGACTGTGATGTGGACGTGTAAGGCAAACAAACCCTTTCTTCACCAACTTGCTTTTAGTCATGGTGCTTCGTCACAGCAATAGAAAGCCTAACTAGCACAACTAATCACTGTGCAAAGTGTCACCGTCCTTCAACAGCCCTCCCAAAAGTCAGCAGAGTGAGTGCCACAAAGTAAGCATAAAATAAAATTTCCTGCCAACCCACCCCCAAAAACTCAACCCCCAGTTAAAGAATACCTCAGTCACTTCCATAATAAAAGGTAATGGAGTTTCTTTTGTTTGGTTTGCTTTGTTTTGTTTTGTCATCATTGTTCTCTTTATTCTGCAAAGGGTGATGTCTACCTCTTGGCTTGGATCAGACTACTCAAAGACACATTCCCAAGTGTCCTCCTGCTTGTTGGCTCTTGGGGTATAAACCAGGCCTGGTGGATCTGCAGTGCTCTCTGGATGTCTTGTGTCCGAAGTTCCTCAGGGAATGTCTTTGCTTGAATTGCTGCCAATGACAAATGAGCAATTCACTCATTTAATGTGTGTTCTAGAAGGAACTAAACTCAGCTGCTTTCTATCTCAGCTGACCTGGAGTTTGCTGTGTAGACCAGACTGGCTTAGAAGGCACCAGCCTCAGCCTCCCAAGTGCTAGCATGGAAAGTATACACCAGCATGCCTGACCTCTAATTATAGTTTTTAAAGTTGGGACCAGTATTTGAATGTTTAATTTCCTACAAATATTTTAAATAGAAAGCTTCAGAATGGCCTGTATAATTGTCATGTGAACAATATATATAAATGTGTGTGTGTGTGTGTGTGTGTGTGTGTGTGTGTGTGTGTGTATAGCTACTGAAAATCTTGTGCATTATAAATGGTTTTCTGCAAAATCCAGAGCAGTGGAAGTTCTACAATTAAAATGATAATTAAAATACTAATACAATGAAAATAAGACCAAACATAAGGGAAAGGGGGAGTGAGGACAGAGTGCTATGAAGCGGGAAGAGAATGAGAGCAGGCAGGAGGCAGGAATTGGAAACCCAGGTCCAAAGCCTGAGCTGGGAGCATCCTGGGATGGATCTGTCTGGTTCCCAGCTTCTCCACCCATAAAAGCAGGATAGCATCCTTAGTACGAGGCAAAGTTAGCAAAAGCACACTCCCAACACAGCTGTACTTCTCCACCATGCCTAAGAACTCACCGTCATTACCTTCCGCCTGGGAGATATATATATATATATATATAGATATATATATATATATATATATATGCTTTACCACCCACCTCTCTTTGCGCTTGTACCTTTTTCTTCCTGAGACCATTCTGCACCAAGCAGCCAGGGGGACTGAATCATGGAAATGGGAATTCGCCCCTATAACAAACATGATTATGCTTTTTTAAAAAGCCAGTTTATGAGCAGGCTCAGAAAAGGGATTTCATACCAGGAAGTGAGTATGACATCATTTCCATACATCTAGTAGCAAAGTGCAATGGACCCCCAAATAGAATCCCGTCAGCAGGTAGAGAGAACAATTTCTTGACACACCTCTGGTACTACTCACACATGAAGCAGCCAATTTGAGGGAGGAAGCAGGAGAAAATATAAGCTCACCCAGGTCTACAGCAAGAGCCCAGTCCAAGGAACACTTGAACCTCTGGACAGAATCTGCAATTAGTTCCATGAACTACTGGTTACTCCAGAGCCCAGGCAGTGTTTGTGTGTGTGTGTGTGGTGGTGGTGGTGGTGGTGGTGGTGAATGAGGTAAACACTGACAGGGATTTCATATGTGTTTGCTAAGTAGTTCTACTCACCACTCCAAATCCTCATCTTTGTACTTTCTCAACAGGTGCTTTGGTGTTTGTCACAGACCATATGACAATCTTGGATCCACTGAGAGCAACAAGAGATGACTTTCACTAAACCGCAAATGCTCAAAGCAAGCTGATAAGAGCTTCAGAGTATTTGACCACGCTGCTAGCCACCCCTCCGAGCCAGGCTGAAGACTGTTGTGGATCAAAGCCTAGAGTCAGATGTGGCATACACCTCCAGCACCACACTGAGCCCACTGACCCTCAACCCAGTGGAAGGGACTGATGCCACCAGATGTAGCAGCCTGAGAGTCGAGAATGTCAAAGGAGAATTTCCTGGATATAGCCAGAACCCAAAAAGATGCTCTGGTGAACCCCAAGGTACCCAGGCACCTGATACATTGATCCTTCATCCTTGCCTTTATCTCTGTCTTTCTCTCCAGCTCTTTTCAGATGGGAAACCTTATTCTAAGAACTTGGTGCTTGTATGGAGAGAAGTAGATACAGATAACAAACATATTGCTTTACCCAGAAGCAGAAGCCCCAGAAACAGCTGGAAGCTGACTGGCATTGGCAGTGGTCTTAGTTAGGGTTTCTATTGCTAGGATAAAACCTTAGGACCAAAAGCAACTTGAGGACAGAAGAGTTTATCTTGGCTTACAGATCTACATCACAATCCATCACTGAGGGAAACCAGGGCAGAAACATAAACATGACAAGAATCTGGAGAAAGAAGCTAATACAGAGGCCATGCAGGAGTGATGCTTGCTGGCCTGCACCTCATGGCTTACTCAGTCTTGCTCTTGTGCCACCCAGAATCTCCAGCCCAAGAGTAGAGCTGCCCACAGTGATCTGGTCCCTCCCATACCGATCATTAATCAGGAAAATGCACTAGTGTTTGGTCACCGAGCAATCTGATCTGGAGATTTCCTTAGTTGTGGTGCCCTCTTTCTTTTTTTCCTTTAACAGAAGAGAAGAGGTTTTGGGACTTACAGTCCCAAAGGGTTAGATGACCATCATGGCAGGGAACATGGCAGCAGGAAGACAGGCATGGTGCTGCAGTGGTAGCCGTGAGCTAATATTCTTATCCAAAAGACTAAGGCAGAAATAGAGCTAACAGGGAGTGCTATGAGCTTTTGATGCATGTTGATGCCAAAGTTTTATAGGTACTTACTGGCCTGCTGGTCAGTAAGGTAGTTATTTTAGCAAGAAATTTTAATGAATCAAATGGGGACAGTTTAGCCTGTCAAGCCGGTCATGTAAATGGATTTGACTGAAACCAGGGTCTTAGAAAAGTGAAGACTGTAAGACATTGTCATGACAAAGAACACTGACATCCCACCTGTGTGTATGCTATCCACTGGGTGCTCAGATGAATCTCTTTGAACTTTAAAAACTACTGTACAAAGTCTTCTTTATTTGTAACTCAGTTCTGCAATCTCCTTCAACTTAATTGCTGAGTGGAAAATATTCTGGAAAAGAAACCTTCATCTGGATACTATAGAATTAATGTCCAGGACAGGAGGTATAAATAGTCAGCCACTAACATGAAAATTTGAAATAAATGATACCTATTTCATTTCATCCACACCTACAAAAACAGAACAGGCTTTCCTCTTAGATATCAGATAGGAAGATGCATAACCTGGACCAAAACCAGCTGCAGAATTGTACTTGGTGGGGACAACTATTCTAAAGCTTGATGCAGGTCTTAGGAACATTTACCCTTCAGATTCTAAAGGTGGTATGTTGATATTGCCTTTTCCGTATTTAGAAAATAACTACATAATTACCGGAGTTCATGAGTAAGAATAAAAACTGGGTGAGAGGTGCAAGAGCTTCAGTCTGCGATTCTCTCTGTCTTGATATGGCTGACATTTTGCATCATTAAGTTTAATGCTCAGCATCCCAGACAGGCAGGAAACCAAATGAAAGGAGCAAGCGGAGTGGAGAATGTGGTCAACTGGGAAAGAATATGCCTCTTCCCAAGGGGACAGCCAATGCCTGGGGCCAGCTCAGAGTTCCTGGAGCTTAACACTGGGCTACTACCATCAGATGTTTCCATTTTCAAAGCTTATCCCCCAGTCAGAGTGTTTGTATGAAACATTAGTCAACCAATTCTACCGTCTTTCTTAGAAAATTGTTTCAAAGATATAAATAAGGTCAGCAAAACCCCAGCCCTAGTTACTCAACCTCTGTCAGTGAAGTCAATTTTAAGTCATCTTCACTCTTGAGAGCAGAAGAATGTACTTTAAAGCATCTCAAAACCCAACCCTAACATACTTTTGTTCTAACATGTGACAGTCCTCACTGTGAGGCCTCCTCCCATATGTGTTCTGCTCTCTGCCCTCCATCCCTGCCTAAAGTGTCTCTGAGGGAGTTTTTAGCTTCCTAACATATGTTTGTAGACACTAAGCACAAAGGCCCCACAAGTGTACAAGGCAGAAGGCATCAAAGTAAAGAACTTGCCAATATCTGACTGCATCCTTTTACCTAGGAAAAGGGAAGAAAATTGCTTCTGTCCAGACACTTATATAAGGCTTTACCCAATGAGCCAAGCAAGGAATATCGCTACCACCTTTGACCAGACTTCTGTCTGTAAGTCTCTAATAAACTACTCTTCACATAATTTTTTATCCTCTTTGTCTAGTCCCATGGCATCTCATAGCTGATGGTCATACACTGGGTCTAGGTTTTTCAGAAGAAGGTCCAAAAACACAACACAATATCGTCAACTGCAAATCCCAGTCTCTGGTGTAATTAGCTACTTCTATAATTATAATCTCTGTAGCTGTTTCTTCAGGGCATGACATAGCCATTGCAAACATGATCTCACAGCACCTGAGTAGCCTAGGTACTGGGCCCGCACAAAATAGACCTGTTAACAGCCAATTGTTGATTGAAGAGGCCCTAACACTCTGTCTTCAACTATTGGCAACTGATAGATTCTGGAGTAGGTATAGTCACGCATTCAGTTGTATAGCAAACAATGCACCCTTTAGGATCCAGTGAACAGTTCCAAATGCATTTTTACAAAGGCAATCCAGGTTAAAATCAGTGGGTCCCAAAGCCATGGCAAGAACATGGGGGAAGGACATGTAGGGAAGCCACCTTGTAGTACCACTGTCATTAGGAACGTAAGGAAAGTAGCGATGAGAATTGTAAAAGAAAAATCTGGAGAACCACTCTTCACATTACACTCTTATCTATGGCAGCAACATAATTTAGTTCCATGGTTAACCATTTGGTACATGGAAGATAAATCTAGCAAGGACCACTAAGATAAGGACCAAATGACATAGGACTCAGAAGCCAAGAAGTCATTTTCCTCAACCCTAATCCTTATCCCCTGTGGAATAAATATTTAGCTCTATGGACAACTAGGGTTACTTCAGTCATACTGAACTCCTCAGAACCACAGACTAGAAATTTCCATGAGATTGTGAAAACCGAAGTCTTCCTAATCAAATATTATGTATGAGTTGTCAGTTAAATGAGTTATTGAGCTGACCGATAAATAGTTGTAACCAGTAAACTCCTATCTCAGGCGTATAGAACTATGACTTAAAATCTGTGGATCCAGAGCTCCCCAGATGGTACAGTGGGTAAAGGTGCTTGTCGCTAAGGCTGATGATCTGAGTTTGATTCCCCGAGACCCTCGTGGTACAAGGAAAAAACAAACTCTTGAGAGTTGTCCTTTGACCTTGATGAATCCATCCATACACATGCACACATGTATATGCACACAGTCATGCATTTGATAAATCTACAGACCTGAAAATGCATCCTTCTTAAAGGCAAATTGCTATGTCTAATGCTTCCCTCAAACTCCAGAGGCTCAGGCCCCATAGTCAAGTTCCTGGCAATATGGAGCACTGTGATATTCATAAAAAGGTCATCCAGGGATTTCAGAAAAGGCAAATGCCACACTCTCCAGCCCAGGCAGTGAGAATAGAACACATCCTCATGATGTGTTCCACTAAGCTTAACAATACAGTCTCTCTGCACTGTGTGGATGAACTGGATAACCAATATGATTCTGTCTCTAGGAGCCATAGACTCCTGGAGGCCTGCTTTAATGCCTTTGATCTCTTCTACATTCAGAGAACAAGGATTTCCCAAGCCTGGCAGACTGGCCACAGTAAAGGACATGGTGGATCAAGGCAGCTCCAGTTTTTGCAGTCTCTGGGACCCTGGGTGCCATGTTTAACCCTTGATTCTATATGGAACAGTCATCTTTGACCCACAGCTTAGACACAGTCTGTTGTTCAAGGCTTTATCCATGCATTTCTGTCAGAATTGTTCCTCCCTATCTTCCCCATCTGAGCTGGATGGCCTTTGCCAATGAAGTAGGTATATTCAAGCTGTGTAAAAGAGGTATACTCTGATGACATGATCACTCCATGGTAAGGTTAAGGAAAATGTTTTGTATTGTAGATAAAAGAGAGAGAGAGAGAGAGAGAGAGAGAGAGAGAGAGAGAGAGAGAGAGAGAAAGAGAATAGCTAGAGGCATTTGGAAGAGTCCAAAGCAGAGAGAAACAGAAGTAGATGAAACATGGCCATCAGACGGCATGGATACCTGTGAGAGTAAGGAGAATAGCAGGGCATAGACAATAGAGAAAAGAGTGGGTGAAGCAGGAACTGGGCAGGAAAAATACATAGTGAGAACAACAGGTTATAAGGAGAATGAGTAGCTGCGGAAGAGAGGCCCATGAGCTGGAGGGAGTTTAGAGTAAGGGAGGCTGTGAAAAGGGATAGGATGTTAGCATGGACTGTGAACTGTGTAACAAGTACCTGTGATAGTGTGGGAAGCTGAAGGCCAGCATGCACTTTGATATGCTGATATGGGGCCACACATAGGCCACACCTTTAACCCATACCTTTGACCAGAGGTAAGGGAAGTGACTCTTTTGGCAGATAGAAACCAGTTCCACAGAGTTCCTGAGGAATGCTGGCTTATATTAAAATGTCAAAAATTCTCTTATAGTCTATGTTGAGCTAATTTCAGGATATTCGGACTCCCTTTTGGGGTTGGAGAATTGAACTTTCCTTTGGACCCAACAGTCGGAAACAGCCTTGTACTTCGTATGTTTGTTAGGACCTTAAAGAGAGTGGTGATAAGGACTGTGAAGGAAAATGGCTGAGCCAGGTGCCTCTAACTACTCTTTCCCACACTACACTTCTATCTATGGCAGTAACATAGTTTAGTGCTATGGCTAACTATTGCTACCCAAGTGAGATGTGCCAAAGATCACTAAGAGAAACAGGAAATGGCATGTGACTGGGAAGCTAAGAAGTCATTGTCCACCACCCTGGTCCCCATCTCCTGTAGAATGACACCTGCTTCATTTCTTCTGTACCTCCCAATGTGTCACTCTGACCCACTGAGCATGCCAACGCTGGGGCCAAGGGTCCAACAGAATATAGGGTCACCTATGAGACTAGAGAAGGAAAGGGCATCTCAAAAAAAACCCCACAATTAAATGGGTCTCAGTCCTGAGCCCACACAGGAAACTCACAGAGGCGTGCCATGATGGCCTCTGAGAGACAGGAGTGCTTAGGGCTCTAAGTCATGTAGCCTCAGATAGATTCAGTTCCTCAGTTTCAACCATCTGCTGGAAATAAATGTGTTCACTAACATCTGCCTCCTACAAATGCCCTGGTCCTTTATGCAACTCTGAAGCTTGCTTCAAGGAAGTTGTCCCAGGAAAAAAGAGGAGTAAGAGGCAGAGTCTGCCTCTGAGTCACAGAGCCCTCTGGTATTGCCTGAAAGCCCTGGTGGCCTGGGTTCCTATGTGTGCTATCGGCTATCTGGGGTCCTGCTTCCCGACCAGAGACACATTATGAGTAGACAAGGAAAAGGGACTTTTACTAGGTTTAAAGTCACAATACCACAAGAAGCAACACAGCCTAACAATTCTGATTATATTACCTAAAAAGAAGAGTTTGGGCTAATCTCAGGTATTTGTGACATGAATCCGGTATCTAAGCACCAGTTACAACCATGGAAGCTTGTGTTCAGGTCGATCCCAGCCTTAAATCCAAAGTCTGTGTAAAGTATCAGGCCCAGCAGTCCCTCTTCTAGGCCTCCAGGGCAACTTCTTCCCCTTGGTCTAGGTGAAAATGCTTTCAGAGTCATCTGGAGTCTGAGGTAAGTAGCACAAAGTATTTTCCAAAGTGAGCCACGCCTACAGAAACCAGGGCAATCACTGTGGTCTTCCTGTCATTTTTTTTAGAGTATTCAAGACTGCCAGTCTTGGCATGTGGGCAATCTGATAGGCTGATCATCAGAACTTGGCTCAGGGCAGCCAGGGAGCAAGGCAGAATCCAACATCCCCTACTTAGTAGGGGGTCAGGTTGCCTCATCTCTAGTATCTTTGCTAGTGTGAAGGAAAATGGACATCAATATAAATGTAAAGAATTTATCTTTAGCCTTACTGGTGATCTTTCAATAGATCTTCACAACACTTCAGTAGTGACACCAGGAGATGTGGAGTTTCCCTTATCTATGCTGTGTGTCAAGGCTTCGCTCTCCTGTTCACCTGTTGTACAGGTACACTTTCTATCCCTGGTCAGCCTTTACACTGTATCTATGCCTAGCCATTGGGAAATGTTGCTTCTTGGGAAATTTCTTCCTGATTAAGTAGCCCCTGGGGAGCCATAGCAGATGGGAAGGGCTGAGCTGAGTTCTCAAATATCCCAAGGCTTGGGAATGATTAAGGAATCCCCACCTCAGTCAGGATACCTCATGAAAGAGGGAGACTAAAAGGACACCCTGAGAATAACATGATTTTTGAGCCAAGCATCTTACACAGCTATAAATATTGTATATGTCTGGCATCTCGTTCTTGGCTACTCAATGGTCTTCAGTGCCTCATCTCCACATATCCTCCAACCCATGGAATTGTGCTGCCCATAGTTAAGGTGAACCTTCCCATCTCAGTTAGTTTAGGCAGTCCCTGTGGTAGTTTGAGTGATAAATATCCCTGCAGTCTAAAACATTTGAATTCTTGGTCCCCAGTTGGTGCTTCTGTTTAAGGTGTGGCCTTGCTGGAGAAAGTATAGGCTTTGAGTGGGAGAAGCCTCCCCTGCTTATATTCTGCACTCTTTGCATCATGCTTGAGGTTAGGAGATGTGAGTTCTCAGCTTCCTGCTCCTGCTCCAGCAATATGTCTCTGCTCTGCCATCATGGACTCTTAGCCCTCTAGAACCGGAAGCCTATGGGGAGCTGATGAAGTACTGAGAGATTATATATGATCAACATGAGGATGGCCTGTCAAGGACCTTAATTCATCAGACCCATGGGAAATGGTAAGGTCTTGGTGTGGATCTTGACAGTGTGTAGAAAATATTAGTGACAGTTTCTTCCTCCCAGGTGACTGGAGCCTGAATTCTTCCCCTACAAAGATCTTACACTGAGATCTGCTAACCCTCCACCTCATTCAGACTGTATGTAGTGAGTTTCCTGAGTTTCCCTGGTACTGGTGTGTCTCTGTCAGTCCCCACAACCCACTCAATCCCAGAGGTTATGTATTTATTTATTTACTCATTCATTCATCCACTCATTGATTACCCATCACCCTTGTTAGGTTAATCTCAGAGCCATGCAGGTCATAACATAAGCCATAATAAATTATTTTTGAAGTTGCTTTGGCTATGGTGCTTTATCATACATAGCATTAGAGAAATAGTCAATACATACTCTTACAGGTACACTCAGAGACCTATCTCCTTAGGTAGTTGTAGATGCTGTAAACTTGACATTATTATCCATCCCACTGCCTTAATTGGCTTGGAGTCAACCCAGTCACACTGATGGCCTGGATGCACTCTCAGTCTAGAACAGTCCACACTCCCCAAGACTTTACTTGCTCCCAGACACCCTGTAAGACCAGCGCTAACTGAAAGCCAAGGTCCAGCATTGGACAGGCCAATACTTCACAGAGGTCCTGGTTAGGCAAATGAAGCAACTCGACTCTCTCTCGGGGCAACCAGGTGTTAAACTGTGTTAAAAATTGCTGTTGGAAGTTGGGCGTGGTGGTGCACGCCTTTAATCCCAGCAGAGGCAGGCGGATTTCTGAGTTTGAGGCCAGCCTGGTCTACAAAGTGAGTTCCAGGACAGCCAGGGCTACACAGAGAAACCCTGTCTCAAAAAACAAAACAAAACAAAATTTGCTGTTGGAAGCCGGGCATGCTGGCACACGCCTTTAATCCCAGCACTCGGGAAGCAGAGGCAGGCGGATTTCTGAGTTCGAGGCCAGCCTGGTCTACAAAGTGGGTTCCAGGACAGCCAGGGCTATACAGAGAAACCCTGTCTCAAAAAACAAAACAAAACAAAAAATTGATGTTGGTTTCATCAGGCAGAGCTCCTTCAGGAAGTCTTGTGGAGGAGTGTGGGATAGAATTGAGCAAGCTAGAGTGAAGGACACCATAAGACAGAGCCCACTAACCTGGGTCCACAGGGACTCACAGAAACTGTACCAGCGTCCAAAGAGCATGCAGGGGCTTGACCTAGCCATCCCCTATTTGTAGCAGATGTGCCGCTCAGTCTTCATGTGGGTCCCCTAACAATTGGAGCAGGAGCTCACTCTGACTCTGTTGCCTGCCATTGGATACCCTTCCCCTACCTGAAGTGCCTGGTTATGCCTCAGTGGAAGAGAAGGTGCTCAATTCTCCTGGGACTGGCTATCCCAGGGCGGGGTGGTACCTAGGAGGTTTCCTCTTCTCTAAGGAGAAGGGGAGGGTGTAATGGGGGAGGGATTTGTAAGGGTGGGACTGGGAGGAGAGGAGGGAGGGGGACTGTGAACGGGATGTAAAGTGAATAAATAAATAAATAAATAAATACTGTTATTTTAAATGATAAGTTCTCCAGGTTTCTATTTGTGATTATCAGTCTTCTAAATAAGCAAGGAGTCGGAGCAATTCGACGACTCTCTAATTAGCCGTCATCAGACTCTCTCTTGCTACCCAGGCTGCTGCAAACACAGGGACTATCTAACATCCGCCTAGATTATCCTAATGCTTCTTGCATCAGCTGTCTCAAACATTCTACAGAAGTCTTGACACCATTATAAAAGGCCTATCTGATGGGCCCATCTCATGAAGCACAGCCCCAGTCAGAACCAATTTAAACTCTAGATACCAGGTACTTAAGCTTGACTTAACCATTTCCACCTTGGCTCTGTGGGGAGCTCTTTCCCTAGTTGGTGGCAGGGTCAAAAATGCAAGCTTTAATCCCAGCACTCCGGAGGCAGAGGCAGGCGGATTTCTGAGTTCGAGGCCAGCCTGGTCTACAGAGTGAGTTCCAGGACAGCCAGGGCTATACAGAGAAACCCTGTCTCGAAAAACCAAAAAAAAAAAAAAAAAAATGCAAGCTTTAATGACTGTAATTGGTGCTATGTACTGAACTATGATTAATTAACCAAATGGCTGTGATTGTCTCAAATACCCCTTCGGGATTTTGCTTATATAGGTTACATTGAGGCCCCGTTTCTGAGTCATCTGGAGACAATCTTGTGTTGCTTTCCTTGGTGCTTCCTGTGTTTGACAACAAGTCTAATAATGACCTTTCTGGAATGAGGTGGCCTTTTCTTGTCTACTTTCAGGAGAGCAGGCTACGCTAGAAACACAAAGAAACCAGAGTCAGAAATGTGGCAGAAGTAAGGACACAGTGACATCAGAGGAGCCAGCTTGACAGGTTAGTTAAGTACCCACTGTGGCTGATGCTGGCACTGGCTTTATTTTAATAGTGTACTCATCTACTTTGTTAAAGACTGGCTTTTAAGATGACACAGATTTTTTGCAGTGATTTATTTGTGAAAAAAAATAAGGTGAAGAAATAAGCATTTGTTTGAGGGTGGTTTCTTTTTGGTTTTGGGTTGTTTGTTTTTTACAATTTCATGAGCTCATATTGAGCTCTCAGGAGTTTCCAGGAAGCACCCTCATGTTCTCAACAGTTCCTCACACACTGAAAGAACAGTGTAAGGAGGGTAGGGGAATGGCTCAATGGGTAGAATGCTTCCCAAGAAGCCATGAAGAACTCAGTTCAAATCTCTGAGCCCACAAAAAGACGGAGAGTAAGCACCTGTAATCCCAGTGTTACTATGGAGAAATGGGAGATGGGGACAAATAAATGCTAGGGAATTCCCAGGACAATCAGCTTGTTGTATGTAGCAGAAAAACAAGGGGATCCTGTCTTAAACAAAGTAGCAAGTGAGGACTGACATCCAAGGACTGATGCCTGATATTGGATCCCCTTGTTCTAACTGAGGCCTGGCTGGGCTCAGTGGGAATGTGCTCAATCACAAAGCCCTGGGTTCTGTTCTCAGCTCTGAAAAAAAGAAAAGTCAAAATAACAAAAAGAGCCCCCCCCCCAAAAAAAAACCAACCAACCAATCAAAACAAACAAATAAGTAACTGGGAAACATTTCTGAAATAAACAGGAATAGAAAACCTGGATGAACCATGGGAATTTGAATGTAATTTTTCCAGAGCTGAATAGAGACAAAGAAAGTATGTAATCAAGGGTGAAATTCAGTTAATTACTAATCTGGAAGTTTTCTTTTGTTTAAGTTTTTTAGGTGATGTGCATGAGTGTGCATGTGTCTGTACCAGTGTGTGCAGGTGTCCCATGTGGGTGCTGAAATCCTAACCCGGGTCCCTGCAAAAGCAGTAGATCCTCACCACCACACAAGTATCTGTCCAGTCCTTCAGATGAGGACATTTTAAATGACAAGCTGATACAGTGTATTTTATGACCCAGGATGAACAGCTTTGTCTTAAGCCAAGTGTGCAAACATGGTTGGTCTGGTAGGAGTCACTTAGTGGGCATGTGCTCCAGTTTGAGAGGCAGAACATGCATGGCCCCTCTGCTCAGATTGTGTGTGTGTGTGTGTGTGTGTGTGTGTGTGTGTGTGTCTGACTGTGTATGTATCAGAGCAGAAGGTGGTAGATGACTACAGGGAACCGGTCCCCTGGCAGAGCAGGGCCCTTGCACATAGGAGTTCACAGCAGTTGTGATAGCATGCTAAGGTCTGTGCAAGCTCAAGGCAAACAAAGTTAGAGTTAGGCAAGAAGTTCCACAGCTCACTGACAAGCCATTTCCAGTTGATAGCTGCTGGGGAAGGGAGAGTGAGTCGTCTTTAAGCTGCAGTGCCAGGTTGCTGCTGGATGGCTGAACAACCACAGGTGCAGGGGCAGCATGAAGAGGACTTGAGAGGTTTACCAAAAAAATAGAAGAAAGAAAGAAAGGAAGGAAGAAAGAAAGAAAGAAAGAAAGAAAGAAAGAAAGAAAGAAAGAAAGAAAGAAAGGAAGAAAGGAAGAAAGAAAGGAAAAAAGAAAGGCCACCAAGGTGGGTGGGAAGGGGGATTAAAGGCTCTGAGAGGAGTTGCTGGAGTGTATGAGGTAAATATGATCAAAATGCATTGTACAAAATCATCAAAGAACAAACAGGGATCCCAACATTGGGCCCAAGAAGTCTTAGATAAGTGTGATTACTTGAAGTGAAAACTTAAGGGTTCTTGGGAATGTCAGTTGTGTTGGATGGTGTTTTGCTGGGGCAAACTTGTGAAGGACGGGTTTCCTGAAGTGGACACAGGTGAAAACCTAAGTCAGGCGTGCGCAGGAATATTTAGCTGAAGCAGACACAGGAAGAATGCCATCCTGCTAAAGCAAGCCTGTGAAAGGACAAGTGATGAAGGGTTCTTTGCTAAGGACATAATCGGTCTGTCTTATATTGCATAGCCAAGCTCCCACCGTCAGGACTCCATAGAGAGAATGGTGCCAAAAAGCTGGTGAAGTGCTGCAGTTCCCTGCTGCTTCTGAAAACTCGGGATGCTTGGCAGAGTGATGTCAGATGAGAAAAGATGTGTGCTGAGACAAAGCACATGCTGAGGAAAGACTGATGGAAGACAAGTGATGTTTGGAGAGAGTCCAAATGACTCGAGGGACAGCGATGGAGGCTTAGCTAGGCTTGGTTATGGAGCAGACTTGCAATGCCTGGGAGTCTCTTGTCTTCCCTGATCTTTGCTTCACTGAGAAAGGTACCGCCAAGAACTTCTCCTGACTTCACTCCTGCTGCCTCCCGGTGACTGGCGCCTAGGCTGGGGCCTGGCTGTCTCTACTAGGTAGTGCCACCACTGCTGATCCCTGTTTGTGATCTAGGCTCTACCAAACTGGACAACTGGTGCATCCCTGAAGTGTTTGGGACTGGATCGAGCTGCCATTGCTAACCTGTGAACTGAAATTTGCAGACAACACAGACAGGAGTTGTTCCCATGAACCCTTTCTAAACAAGTCCACTTCCCCAGTATCCTTTCTTTTCCACTCCCTCTGGAGGTTGATATGCTAAAATGGAGATTAAAGCATTTAAGAACCATCATTAAAAGGGTTGAAAAAGCTGGGCAGTGGTGGCGCACGCATTGAATCCCAACACTTAGGAGGCAGAGGCAGGCAGATTACTGAGTTCTAGGCCAGCCTGGTCTACAGAGTGAGTACCAGGACACCCAGGGATACACAGAGAAATCCTGTCTCAGAAAAAAAAAGTTGAAAAACTTAAAGCTACAATTACCACTCATTGTGGATGAACCATGTCTCTGAAGTAAGTGGAGATCATCACTGGAAAAGGTTCAGAGAACAAAGGATCATGGGAGCCCAGCCCCCAACGAATATTCTTCTCAGCCTAGGAATTGAGGACTCTGCAGCCAGCATTATGAGTTGAGATGTGTGAGCAGGCATGTATGTGTGTGCATGTGCTTGTGTGTGTGAATTTACATGTGTGTGTGTGTCCCTGTATTCTGTGCCCCAAGTCATTTTAAATATTTTATTTTCTGGTGTTGGGAGATGTTCTGTGGACAATGGCACTTGCCCCCAAGGAAGATGACCCACATTTGATTCCCAGGATGCATACAGTGAAAGGACAGAATCAAGTACCTATACAATTTACCCTCTGGCCTGCCCATGTGTGCACCCTAAAATGATTCACACAAATAGAAAATAAATAAATAAATAAATAAATAAATAAATAAATAAATAAATAAATGATTGACTTCATAATGAAGAGTTTGAATGGCCTCACAGCTAATTGAATATTAGACATGTTTGGATGGGTTCTGTCAGTCCATCTTCCATTGTGTGTGTTAGTTTTACCTTGCTTTCTGTTCCGCTGACAACAGAGTAGGGTGAGAAGCAATCTGGGGATGAAAGAGACTGTTCCCTTTTGGAGCTCACAATCTATCATTTAGCAAGTTGGAGGCAGGACTGGAGGCAGGAGCCAAGGCAGATGCCATGAAGAAATGCTGTTCACCGGCTTGCCCCTCATGGCTTGTTCAGCCTGCATTCTTTATGCTCCAGAATGACCTACACAGGGTTGGTCCTTCCCACAGTCAGAGAGACTTTCACCTATCAATCAGTAATCAAGAAAATGCCCACAGGATTGCTTCTACAATTACACAGACATTTTTTAATGGAGCATCCCTATTTCCAGATGTCTCTAGCTTCTATCTAGTTAACAACAAAAATCCTCATCAGAAACACTGACACTTTGTCCAGTTCTAACACACCAGAAAAACAAAACACACACACACACACACACACACACACACACACACCAACAAGCAAACATACAAACATTCAAACAAACAAAGACACCTCCTGCAAAGTTTCTGTCAGAGACAGTGGTGTGCATGGAATCCCACCTGTGTCTAGAACTGACACTGTCCAGATGGAGGCTGTCTTTTCTTGGGTTTTTTCCATGTCCCTCTTGAATGTCTGGGGTACAATATGGTCAGGGTGAGGAAGGAGAGGTCATAATAGAGGAAAGAACAATGTATGGGGAATTGCAAGCTCACTATGACATCTGACAACCTCCTGTGATATGAAATGGATACTGCCTGTCATGCAGTAACATCACCCCACAGAAGGAGACCATGATGTGAGAGATAACCTCTGGAGGGTCACAAACACCAGAGGAACTTGAGGCTGCCGTGACCCAATGGGATAGATTTTAGCCATAATGCACAGAGAAGGGAAAGATAGAACCTTTGGAGACGACCTCCAGTAGATAGGAACTGCCCCCAGACAAGGATTGGGGCCAGCCACACATCTCAAAGGTTCTTTTTTTTTTTGGTTTTTCAAGACAGGGTTTCTCTGTATAGCCCTGGCTGTCCTGCAACTCACTTTGTAGACCAGGCTGGCCTCGAACTCAGAAATCCGCCTGCCTCTACTTCCCAAGTGCTGGGATTAAAGGCATGTGCCACCACGCCCGGCCTTCAAAGTTTTTTTAACCTAGAAATGTTCCTGTCCAAAGGAAGTACAGGGACAAAAAAAGAAAACAGAGACTAAAGGAAGTGACAACAGGGAACGCCCCACCTGGCGATACATCATGTCTACAGACACCAAACCCAACTATGTTGCTTTGGTCAAGAGACATTTACTGACAGTAACCGGATATGGCAGTCCCTGCTGATGTCCAGCCAGCAACTGACCAGTGCAAATGAGGATGTTGGAGCCAACCATCAGGCTGAAATCAGGGGACCTGCTGAGGGATCTGCCAGAAGGACTGAAGGAGCAGTGGGCGGTTGCAACCCCACTGGAAGAGCAAGGGAGGCTGGCCTGACTATCTCAGAGACTAGAACAGCAACCAAGGAGTGGACCGGGAGGGACCCTTGGCTCCAGATACATAGGAGGCAGATGATGGCCTTGCCTGACAGCAACGTGTGGGTCCTGGGGAGATATAATGCTACAGAGTAAGGGCATGCTGGAGTGGTAGGGCAGGAGAGTATGGGAGGGTGGGGGTGCACTCTCAGACAGAAAAAGGAGAGGGGGGTTGGCAGATGTGGCATGGGGGATTAGTGGAGGAGTAATGGGGAAGTGGGATATCCTGGTATGAGTGGTTGGAACAGGGGGTACCCGGGGATTGGGATAGCATCTGAGATGTAAATGAATGAAACAATTAATAAAAATAAGTAGTTAATTAATAAACACATAAATGGCATTTTCTTTATAATGGCCACTATTACCATACTAATCCAGAAGGCATATGAAGCAAAAAAACCTGAGAATCTATTTATTTTACATGCAAATGCTTAAGAAATAAAGAAGCAATAACATGTTGGTGGAAGACAGCAGGCATCTGCAAGTGGCTGCTGGTCAAGGGTGGAACACTAGGGCTCCTGTGCCATCTTCAGAGAAAGGTGGAGTGGGTCCCCAGAGTGGCATCATCATTCATCCCTCACTGACTTTGTCCTCATCTGAATTCCTTTCTCCTCTTCTTAAACCATCTCTACAATGAGAGGGTACACGGATTTGTTCTGTATCATAATCAGGATTATAAATCAGAAACCACATCATGTAATATTAGATGACCTCTATACTTTACATAAATAGAATTTATATTAATATTATCTTGCTAAGAAGACCCTGGTGTCTCACTGCTGTAATTCTGTGAGGGCATGAAGGCCTGGTCCAGAGTACAGGGCTTGCCGAGAATTTGGGAGCCCCAGGCTTCTGTCCCTAGCATTGCAAAATAGTTCCAGAACAATCAGCTAAGGGCTGCACACCTGGCTTCTGTCTCTACTGTGGAGCCCTCTGAAGTTTCTTATCAGCAGTTTCGGGCAGATGCAGCTGCCTGGTCCCGTGACTTATCTTGATGGGTGTCCTTATCTGGATGGCTTCAGTAGGCACTAGCCTGAGGACCAGCCTTTTGCAATGCGTCCTTGCTACCTTCCCACACCCCAGGTACCTTTTTCACTTCAGCTTTCTGGGTGATGAGCTCTGCCTTGTAACTTCATATATTAAAACTGTCCCTGTAAAGCACATTCCATTTGAAATGTGCCCAGTGTTCATAGGGAGCCTTCTGAACTTACTTTCTACCCACAAACACCACAGGCCTGAAAAATTATTTTGAGGTGCCTGCCGAAATTTAAGAGCTGCTGTGGTTCCACAGAAGCTGAATTTCATTCCCAGAAACCATGCCTCCAGGCTCACAATGACTTGCAACTCCAACTTCAGCTTCGAGAATCTTCTTCTGACATCCATAGCTACACAAACATGTGGCTGGCAGACACACACCACCCACCCACACACACACACAGACACACACACATACACACACAGAGAGAGAGCTAGAGAGAGAGAGAGAGAGAGAGAGAGAGAGAGAGAGAGAGAGAGAGATTAAAAGAAATGTATAGCCGGGCATGGTGGCGCACGCCTATAATCCCAGCACTCGGGAGGCAGAGGCAGGGAAATTTCTGAGTTCGAAACCAGCCTGGTCTACAGAGTGAGTTCCAGGACAGCCAGAGCACACAGAGAAACCCTGTCTCGAAAAACCAAAAAAAAAAAAAAAAAAAGTATAAAATTAGTCATTTTGACCTACAGTGAGACAAAATGAACAGTTTAACTTCCGGAGCACAACCATAATATCTGAGCCCTGAGGGAAGTTCTCCAATGGCTGTGGTGTCAAATGGTTTGTTGTTTCTTACTCACCTGCAGCTTGGCCTCAGTCACACCCATCTGCCTTGCCAGCAGATGGGTGTCAATCTCCTACCCTCTAGGACAGTCAATTTTACAAGTGAGTGTGATTCATTAGAAAGGTGCTATCAATAGACATAAAACCCTAAGCTCATATCTAATCACACACTTTAAAACCACTAATATAGAAAGAGGAAATGCTCTTAATACTGGCTGTGGTGGAGCTCAAAGCTGTCTCAAATGAACACAATACAAAGATCTACATAAACAAGTGCACACGTGAAAACCCTGTGTGAAAACCTCTGCAATCATAGAAGGAGAAAGGCAAATAAAAGAGGATTACTTCCTGGAGATCCCATGAGGACTCCTAACATTCAGTGAGCACATAATGATGTCCAGCATGCTGATCAACAGGAAAACTACATGCTACATTCCTTCATTTACTGTGTGAGTGCATGCGAGTGCATGCATTTGTGCCACTGTGTGTGTGTGTGTGTGTGCATATGCAAAATTCACGTGTACACACTTGCCTGCAGCCACAGTGTACTTGTGTATATCAGAGCATGCCTTACGGGACTTGGTCCCAGGCTAGCAGGACCTTTCAAGTGCCAATCCACCTCACCAGTCCCAAGAAATAAAATGAAAAATCACACCAGACACAACGCCTTTAATCCCAGCACTCAGGAGGCAAAGGCAGGCAGATCTCTGAGTTTAAGGCCAGCCTGATCTACAGAATGAGTTCCAGGACAGCCAGGGCTACACAGAGAAACCCTGTCTCGAAAAAATTAAAAAAAGAAGTTATAAAATCTCTCAGAGCTGGCCACACAGTTCCTAATTACCAGCAGGAGTTAGACAGAAACAAGGGGTTCCCTTCAAGTTCCAGGTTATCCCCTGCTACAGTTGGGAGACCCTGAATATCACCATCAGAAGGAAAGAGATACAAAACATAACCTAGACCTAAACCAGCAGCAGAAAAAACCTCCTGGCAGTGGGCTGCTTTTAGTCTTATAACTCAGGATGACCTTGAATGTTCTCTTCCTTCACCTTTAAGTACTGGGACACAGACATGCCTGGTCTGAGAAACAAGATATTTTTCTCTGTTGACTTAGGGTTCTTATCTGCAGATTGGGCCTGCAGAACTCACCACCATAGCCCATGCTTGGCCTTCTCAGTGCTGAGACTACAGGAAGAAGCCACCATACCCAACACTGAGGCTTAACTTTATGTACAATTGTCTTTAGTCAGAGCACACAATTTTCAGAAACCACTAACACCAGCAGTAAAGAGAAAGGTCCCGCCGATGTGTTTATATTAAGAAACAGAGAATGAAAAACCAGGATATAAAGATGTATCAGCACATTGAGTGACTGTCACACCATGTCATCCCAACCACATCTCCGGAATCTGAGGACCCTCCTAACCAGCAGACACTGACAAAGGTTTCACTGGCTCCAAGTAGATACTACAGGCAGCACTGCCTTTAGCAGAACTCTCACTCCCGTCCCAGAGCCCTAGGACAGCAAGGAAGGGTCTGGCAGGCTGCATGACTTCTCTGAGTTTTAGCCTTAGTTCTAGAAGGCAATATGGAGACAGGCAAGCGTACTCAGCAGATAAACCAGCTTGCAGGAGAGCCTGGTTTTGAGCCCAGGGCCCACACACTGGAAGAAGAGACCGAAGTCTGTTTAAGCTGGGCCCTGACATCCAAACAAGAGGTACACATCTTGCTTCCACCCCGGTTGACAAAAATAAAATAAACCCACACAATAAAAAACACTTAAAATGTCATTTAAAGTTTCTAACAAATGAAGAGACAAAGGACAGCTGCCAGAAGGTCAGAGGCCTCTCTGTACCAGCTTGCTCCCTCCTTAAAGCACTGAAGCCATACTATGTACTTACCTGTCTCCAGCACGGAGATACTGATTTCTCTGGAAAACCCGTTCCAGCTCCTGCAGCTGAGGCTCTGTAAATCTGTCCTGGAGGCGGCGGTGGGGCACCAGCACTGGCACAGGCTGTATAGTGGACACTGAAACAGGCTCCGGCCTTATGCAGCGCACTGCAACTGGTGCGGGTCGGGCACAGGCCATGGGGACTGAGGTAGGCAGTTCATCACGCACTGGCATACATGGTATACTAGGCTCCATAACTGCTCTACGTTGTGCACTGGACACAGGCGCTGGCATAGGCTGTGCTTGAGGCACGCTGATTGGCACAGGCTGCATGTGGGGCACATTAACAGGCATAGACTGTGTCTGTGGCACAGGAACAGGCAAAGGCTGCACATAGGGCACAGGAACTGGCATAGGCTGTGCGAGAGGCACAGTGACAGGCACAGGTTGTATGTGGGGCACCCTAACTGGCATAGACTGGACCTGTGGCACAGGAACAGGCAAAGGTTGTCCATGGGGTACAGGAAGAGGTATAGGATGTGGGTGAGGCACAGTGATTGGCACATGCTGTACCCGGGGCACAGGAACATGTATAGGCAGTGCCTGGGGCACATGAACATACATAGGGAGGGCCTGGTGCATAGGAAATGGCATAGACTGTACATGGTGCAAAGGAATGCGCACAGGCTGTACATTGGATAGAGAAAAGGCCACAGGCTGGACATGGGGCACAGAGATTGGCATAGGCCCTGATGGGGGCTCAGTAACTGGTACAGGCTGCACACGGGGCACAGGAATGGGCATGGGCTGGGCCTGGGGCACAGCGATTGGCACAGGCCGCACATGGGGCCCAGAAATGGGCACAGGCTGTACACTGCGCACCTTTAGGGACACAGACTGTACCCGGGATCCCACATGCTGCTTGTGCTGGACACGACGCACCAGCACTGGCACAGGCTGCACATCCTCGGTGTCCCACTGACACTCAGGGACCTGCTTCGGAGGCCCACACTCATTTTTCTGGCTACTGCTGCTGGCACCCTTATGGGTCCAGTCACCCCTGATGCCAGAGGTTTCTACAGCAGGAATGTCTCCATTCTTCCCCTCTCTCCCCAGTTCCGCTGGTCCTTCTACTCTGCCCGATTCTGGTGCTGAGGCTCCCAGCTCAGGGGTCCCCTGGTCACTGGAATCTTCCCCATTTCCTTCCTTGCAGGCGGGCAAGACCAGGGGGGATGTCTCACCTGCAAGTGAGGAGACAGAAAGATCCGGTGACAGGAAGTTAGGTGGGGCAAAATCTCCATGAGGTCAAGTGAGGCTAAGCCTGCAGGGCACAGAGCCTCTCAAGGCAGCTCTGAGGGACTCTCCTTCTCTCCGCGATGTGGCCAACCCACCACCCCTGGTTTGCACTGACCCTTCTGCTTCTCCTCATCAGGTGCCACTTGAGGTGGGTCGGTGGTGTTTCCACGCTCCATGACCTGGAGCCTAATAAACTCGCAAGATGTCTGCAGCCCCTCGAGCTTCTTCAGCCTCTGAGCTGGATCCCCTGAGAGTTCCGGGAGGAGGGAGGTACTATCTAGCCCGGGAAAGGACCCCGGTTGTCTTATCCAATCAGGGCGCCCCTTCCTGGCTTCCCGGACAGTTGCTATTGGTTGAGCCTCTGAAGAGTAAAACTGAGAGCTCTTTGGAGCTCCACTGGATATGATGTGATTGTAGACCTGGGGCAAGTGAGGTATTGATGGAGCCTTCCAGGTTGCAACTTGGTGGGTCCTTTTGCCCTGGTGAGGTAACTTCCCGGGGAAGTAGACCGTTTAACCGGAAGTAACCATCCATCCCTCAGTCGCTTTGGAAGTCTGTGCAGATAATGTCTCTCGGTCTAGGAAGAGTGATTGGGTCCCTGGGCCATGGCACAAACTGTGTTTATCTGGAAGGTTCTTCCTTAGGGCTTTCACAAAAAGTGAAGCTCATGTAGTGTCTCAGGCTTCCACGTCGGCCTTTATGGGAGCTTGGGCAGAATTGCAGGCCCTGCTTGCTCAGCAGACAGATCAGAGGACTCACCTTCTCCAGGGCTACTGGGCGCGCGACTGAGATGAATGCAGTGTAGAGGAGAGGAGACTCCAGGCTTTTGAGTAATACTGTCAATTAATACCTGTATATGTTTTAGGCGGGAATAACCAGGCAGCAGACCAGGCCAAGGGGGTTCCACGTGGGAGAGGTTTTTTGAGGGGGTGGGGGAGGGGGCAGAGGAGAGAGAGAAGAAAGAGAGAGAGAAGAGAAAAAGAGAGTGAGGAGTGGGTGTCTTCCTAATTTATACGGAGAAAGATGTCAAACCATTGAGGATGGAGACTGAGCCAGGTAGGCTGTAGGATTGAAGGTGGTTATCCTGGCAACCCAGGTCAAGGGTCACCTGGTCAAGTGGGGCTTGATGCTAAGATTGTCAGTCTTTGATAAGTTCTGGTAAAAACTGTGAGAATTTTCATATGTGCGCTGAACTTTGTGTTGAACTTCCTCACGTTTATTGAGTAAACACCCCCCCACACACGCACACACATGAACATGCACACAAACACAATGAAAGGTCAAAGTGTCAAGAGCAGGCTGTTGTGCCTTGGTCTCCATCCCAGAACTGTCAGTCAAGTAGTCCCTTCACTGGCCTGTGGGTAGTCTGATCCCATGGCAGCCACCTTTTCCCAACATGCTCTGGTCACTATAAAAATAGTGACCAGAATATCTAGCATATGCACATCCAGTTCATTACTTGGTTTGGGAATATTTGGCGGCCCTAGTGCCGGAATAGGAGTTTGTCCCTCATCCATAGGCTAACCTCAGAGTTCTGGTAAACTAACTCAGGGGTAAATCTGCACATGTATGTTTCATGTCCTTTCCTGTCTCTCTGCTGTAGACTAACTTGCAACTACTCTTGACAAGGTGTTCAGGAACTGATGATTGTCCATCTCATTGTGTCCAAGTATGGGAAGACCCCCATTTAGTGCTCAAGACTACCCCATTAGCATCGTGATTGTCTAGCATGCATATTGCCCTGCCTTAGATCCTTCCAAATGCAGAAAGCTACTGGCTTTCCCTCTCAGTGATGCTGGTTACATGATGACCCAAGAATCAGAAGCAACTCTGCAGATATGGGTTTAAGCTGCACATCACTCACAACACACTTTCTCAAAGCAACTATAGCAACACCACATTCGTTTCTATCAATCGGTTCTGGTGTTTCCATTTTATTTTTCTGTAAAACAGTATGTTACAGAGTTTAATCAATTCCCTAGTTTCAGAGATGACTGATGAAAATTATATATAAATATATTGTGTGTGTTCAGGTTTAGGAGAAAAGTAAAGGAAGCCTGCTCCCCTTTAGCCCGCACACGATAGAGTCTCCTGCTATTTTGAGTTGAACATTTACCTGCCTTCTCCCCTGAATCCTGATACTGGCCTTGAAGAAGTTGTAGACCAAAAATCTTTTGTTTTTGTTTTTGTTTTTTTTTTGGGGGGGGGGGGTTTCGAGACAGGATTTCTCTGTATAGGCCTGGCTGTTCTGGAACTCACTTTGTACACCAGGCTGTCCTGGAACTCAGAAATCCCCCTGCCTCTGCCTCCCAAGTGCTTGGATTAAAGGCCTGCGCCACCACACCCAGCCAGACCAACAGTCATACTGAACTGAAAACGTAGGGAAGGGGGAGAGTCCCGAATGAAAACACACCAACAGCCTCTGGGGACAACTGGGACTTCCATGACCATGGATCTGCTCCCACATGGACAGAATGGGGGTGTGGTCTGCAGCAGTAAGAGGTGCAAGGCTCTTCCCTGTTAATAATGTGAGGCCACAGAAACAGCTGTGATGTGCAGGGGCCACTGAAGGTGACACAGGCATGCTGCCTCCTGCAGGGAGGAAGACCTCTTTGCCAATCTGTTTGCCTCTAATTTAGGGTTGGTTTGCATCTACATGCCACAGTCAGAAGGAAATATACAGACATTTAACTCTTTATTGTTGCTGTGGTAAGAATGGAGACAGGGAAATGTGGCTTTCCCTCATGAATGGTAAATCTGTGACTGCACACAGCCCATCTCCTGTGGCTCCTGGAGGTCTGGTACCCTAGGGCTCCTCTGGGTCCATCATGCAGATGTGGTCCTGGATCCCACCTGCTGTGCTCCTGAGCATTGCTTTCTTCTCCCTGGCCCTCTGTTTGGCTCTCCTATTGTTAAACCACATCTGAAAGCAGAGGAGAACAGGGAATGTCTCAGCATACTGAGCACTTTGATGACAAGGACACATGCTACATCAGTCACTGTCATTCAAAGCCACAAAGCAGAACTTGTGTGTTGATGAGCAGACTCCTTGGAGCGCTCCAGGCAGGGTGGGATCAGTGTTGGAGACCATGGCTGCACTCTATGTAATTACACTGCCTTCTACACACAAACCTGAAAAACCTACAGCACATATCAATAATTCACACAGATTCACAATAACCCTGGTCCCGCAGATCACACATGGATAGCAGCAGTTAAGGGCTCAGTTCAAGAACAGACTGAGCAGGACACAGGGCCATTAAATGGATTTCCAAAGTGTCCTTTTACTGGTACCATATTAACCCATGTTGTTGGGCCTCTCATAAATTCAATATTGGTGGTTCTGATTGTTTGGTTCATTAGATGAGTTTCTCCGGGCATTTACTCTTGCTCTCTCCCAATGCTGTTGGGACAGTTTTGGCCATGTTGTCATGTGAAGACAACATCTGAACTAAAATCAATCTTCAAATTTACACTGCAGTGCTGCCCTCACAACAGAGGAGGAGCAAACTCACAACAGAGGAGGAGCCATTACCACAAGGGCTGCTAAGCTCTATTCCTGGTCAGTCTGGCCTTAACACACATCAGTCCCTCTTGGCGAGAGCTCTATGATCAGATTCTCCACTTGCCCCAATAATTAGTGATTATTCTTTATTTAGTTAAGTGTGTGGGATGGATTGTTTCTTAGGAACATAATGCAGCTGAAGGCTTTGATGGCCCTGTTCCATCCTCCATCAACTCGATGATCTACAAGAGTACCGTTGATTTCAGCATTACTCTAGTGAAGTTCCCTGTAAAGGACAACAGGGTAGAAGCAATTTAACAGGAAGTACTAGGTAAACGTATAGGCACCCACAGGTGTGTATTGTGCATGTGCACAATTACAGAATCTGTACTGTATAAATACCCTGGATTCACACATAGAATGTAAGCCACATAAGATATCTTTGCCTTTCTGTTTCATCCAGGAAGTCAGGTACCCTCCAGAACTGGTGAAAAGCACTAGCTGAAGTGGAGTAAGTCTGCTTTCTGATCGTGAAGCCAGTGACTGCCATCAAAGGAAGAGAGCAAGCACACACCTACTGGAGAGCACCCAGGGGACTCCGCCCAATACCCTAAGCAAGATGAGATGGACTGAATGCCCAGCACCTTACTTTCTCGGATCTACTGACCTGCACCTTTTCTTCAGGCACATTCAAGCTTCTGGCAAGCACCCCTCTGTGTAGAGAAAGCCACAAATCATTAGTCCACATCATGAGGAAAGTCAGAGGATGGGCATGGTGTGTGCTCCTCTTCCTGCACAGCTCCAGGAAGATACTCAAGTGACTACAAAACCAGTCTCCTTTAACAAAGGCTTTCATCGAACTCAAGAAGGTGGACACCAGAAAACCAAATATCCCCATTAAAAAGTGGGGCACAGAGTTAAACAAAGAATTCCCAACTGAGGAATACAGAATGGCTGAGAAGCACCTGAAAAAATGTTCAACATCCTTAATCATCAGGGAAATGCAAATCAAAACAACCCTGAGATTCCATCTCACACCAGTAATAATGGCTAAGATCAAAAAATCAGGTGACAGCAGATGCTGGCGTGGATGTGGAGAAAGGGGAACACTCCTCCACTGCTGGTGGGACTGCAACCTTGTTCAACCACTCTGGAAATCAGTCTGGCGGTACCTCAGAAAATTGAACATAGTACTACCGGAAGATCCAGCAATACCTCTACTTGGCATATATCCAGAAGAGTTTCTATCTGGTTATAAGGACACATGTTCCACTATGTTCATAGCAGCCTTATTCATAATAGCCAGAAGCTGGAAAGAACCCAGATGTCCCTCAANCTCTAGGTGGAAGAATAACATGAACTAACTAGTTCCCCCTGTGCTCATGTCTCTAGCTGCATATATGGAAGAAGATGGCCTAGTTGGCCATCATTGGGAGGAGAGGCCCTTTGGTCATACAGACTCTATATGCCCCAGAACAGGGGAATGCCAGGGCCATTACGTGGGAGGGGGTGGGTAGGGGAGCAGGGCGGGGACGGTAAGCAGGGTAAGGGAAAATTTCTGGATAACATGTGAAATGTAAATGAAGAAAATATCTAATATTGAGAAAAAAAAGTAAAAATAAAGCAATCTTTAAATAAAAAAATAAAACTCTATTAGAAGCAAAAAAAAAAAGGCTTTCATCTCCATATAATCTTTAAAGTTTTGCATTATACTTTGCTGGGAAAGACAATATATTTATTAACTGTAATTAGCTCATACTGATAATTTTAATGGAATATCTTATAAGTGAGCAGAGGGGCAGAAGTCTAAGCTAAATTTGTTAAGGGAAGTATGAACATAGGAAAAGGTTGAACTATATGAAAGGCTGTGTGATGACAGCATGGTAGTCACCTGACTCCCTTTCAGTTAAATACCAACTAAGACAACAGAGACACAAAAGAATTGAGGCTGAAAGGACTGGAGCCAGGAAATCCATTTCAGAATTTACCTAAGAAAGACCAAAAGTCTGGGGCTGAAGAGGTATCTATCTGACACTCCAGGTAACAGCTACCCCACTCCCTATAGCCACAAGGCAAAACAACCCCCAACTCCCAGGAGGAGGGATTGTAAACAATGAAGGGCTCTGTCCAAAGAAGGGTGTGACTTTCAGACTCAAGGGCAAGTGACCACCACTGACAGCACAGCCAAAGCCTGGAAACTGCTAACTCTGACAGTCAGGAAAGGAACTTGCTGCTGTGTCACTGGAGGTTTTCAGAGTCTTCCTATTTAGACAAGGGAGGGAGAGGTCAGGCTCTGGAGTGGAAGACCAAGACAAGTGTATCTTAATCTTTGTCAGGAGGAACCTCCTGGTTGAGCTGTGTCAGGCCAATCATAAATGATTTGACCCTGCTTCAGAGGAGTTTAGATTCTCCTTTCTCCTTTCTCCTTTCTCGGTGATGCGCCAGTGTTGAGAAGTGAGGTAAAGAGGCATATGGGCATTAAGCACACCCATTCCCTGTCCCACCTGAATGACTCTTTGACCCTGATGACACAGAACAGCATCCTCACTCCCATCTCTGGGAAGACTTTACTTGTGGCTGAGAAGTGACTGAGACTGACAGGACCCAGGAGCAGGAAAGGTCAGCTCAAATTGAGCACTAGCCCCTGGAGCTCGGGTGCCATCCACATACCTGGTGAGCACATCCGGGTACTGAGTTTCTTGGAACATGGTCTCCATCTCCTGCACCTGCTACAGTGTGAAGCTGAACTGGATCTGGTGCCTCCTGCCCTGGCGCTTTGGAACAGCAGGCAGCGGAAAGGCTGGCTCCTCATGATTGGTCTCCACAGTCTCCTGTTCCCTCTGGTCACCTTCAGGATCCAGGTCGTTCTCAGAGACCTGGTCATTTTTCAGTTTGGCCTGTTGGTTCTCACTGTCACCCTGGCTTTGAGGGTCATCACAGGCAATTCCAAACAATGACTCTGCTGCTGCCTCTTCAGAGTGGGGACTGCTATGCTCCCCATAATCCTCCAGATAATAGTATAGGTCCTCATAATAGTTGTCGTTCTGGGGCTCCATGGCTGCTGTTCCTCAGAGTCTAGAGGCCTGCCCTTTGCTGGTGTGTTTGGCAGCACCCTGGCCTGGGGGCTTTCTGTAAGTTGGGGAGTTAAAGGATCAGGTCCTCCTCTTTCAAGGCTGCTATTGGCCCTCTGTTTGCTTCCTTTCCCAGTGGGTGGGCCTCTCAAGGGAACATGGAGGTAGGACAGAGCCTGAATTGTGGGGTAGGTGAAGTCAGGCTGTACCTGGGCAAGGAATCATAGTTTCAGGACACCTGTGCAGGTCTTCCATGCAGTCCTGGCTACTGTAATTGGACCACAGAGAGGACCTTTGGAATGGGGCCATGGGAGAGTTTGCAAGCTGACTTTAGCATGGAATGTAGGGAAGAGCATCAAAGGTCATGTGAGATTTAAGGCTTGGTCATACTTCCAGGGAATTTTTCATGATCCCAGACTCCCAACTGCAGTGTCTGTAGGTTGCATGAGATGATTTTGAGGACTCGTGGTCAGCTATGGATGACTCTGCTGCAAATGTCTTCAAGGACTCTGAAAGCTCAAGCTAGTCACAGATCTCCACCTGCGGCATTGACATCTTGCTCGCTCTTTCTGTTTTAGGCGTTGTTTTCTCCAACATAATACTGTAAGGAACCCAATGCTGCTCTTGCAAAAGGTACCATACTCTAGATGGCTGGTAAAGCATCTCCACCAGAGACCTTGTACATAAGCAGTATAGTACTTCTCATGTCTGCAGATGCTGAACTACATGGGCAAATGCCCTCTTGGTGTAATAATGTAGGTACACAACATAGGGATGAGGGTGTATTGGAGCAATGCCTGCATAGAAGAGGCACTACAGACACTTTAAGGGAACAAAGAGAAGAAGTTGTGTGTAGTCCTCCTGGAAGAGTGATCCTCGAATCAAATGTGTTCCAGCATGCTGGGGATAGTGCTGTGATGCTAATAGGACCCAATACAGCAAATGCACTTTTCCTTTGGGTTCTCTTTGCTTATTTGTGACACCTTTCATGTACCTCAGACTCTCCTGAACACTTCTTGTCCCATCATTACTGTTACAACACACTGGTCTAGTGTGGGACTATCCCAGCATTTCAGACCCCGAACCCCAAACATCACAGGTGTGCACAGAGATATTTGCTCATGATCAGTTAACTGATTTCAAAAGACAGCTAAGATGAGTGTCCCCATAGCTGTGTATAGAGCAGCTCATGACATGACCGCTGACAGGAATTATAAATATGTTCAAGGTCAACTCTACCCACCTATAGATATCAACTCCAGTCAATGCCCGGACCTCAGAAAGCCTTGTCAAACAGTTGTAGCCATGGCAGGTGGAAGCAGGCCAGCTTTGTTTTGGAGGAAATAAATAGCCTTCTGTTATTGAATGGAACCACTGCAGAGCATGGCCACTTTTGGCTAAAATGGTTTCAGAGAAAGACTGAGAAGGTGAGGGGTGACCATTGCATGGAGAATTGCTGTGAGCACTCTCTGGGGCCTGAAAAGGTCTTTAAGTGCAGGGTAAACCCAGCAGGAAGATAGGTAAACCAGAGTCCCTGCCACTGTGACCTAAGTAACTCTAAGTCCCCAAGGAAACTCATTGGAAGCAGGTCATGGCCCCTTCACCTGGAAGGGCAGTGTGGATTTTGGATGGTTGGACAGAAGGCTATTTACAAAATTTACTCATTCAGCAGCAGATAGATTTTCCTCCTCTTAGTGTGGCAATGGATGCTCTATCCCTCAGACAGGTTCCCCGGGTTAGGCATTCTGATCAGAATCAGAGAACCCTTTTGAACACCTCTTTAGCAGGTTTCCTACCTAGCTCTGCCCACGTTGTATGAAGGTGTCTACATGGGACACATTCAAAATGGTCCCTGTACAGCGCTTCTAAGCTACAGCAAAGGGACCCATTCTTTACTTGGTAGGGATTTCAGTCAGCATCTGATTCAGGCGGGCGGCCACCTAGAGCTTGCCTCACCAGGACAGGCTCTGCTGCGGGATACACACTTTGTGCAGCAATTTCCTCCAAGAGAAGACATTCCATCAAGGAGGAAATCTCCGGAAGACCTAACAAATTACAAATTGAGAGGAAATGTTTCATGATACTGGAGAGCTCCTTAAGAAACAGGAAGGAAACAGCTCAATCCTGTCCTTTGGGCTTAGTAGAGATTGGTTCACATTTCCTCACATTTCCGCATAGAGCTGTCACAGGCACATCTCCAGTCCGCAGCATGGGCTACAGGAAGAGAACCCAAGCCACCTCTAGTTTCAATTTAAGGAGTTTTGGCCCTGGGAAATGGTTGATGGCATCAAATGTGGCAGCCTAGAAGTCAAGCAGTCTGGAGGTAACAGTTTGTACTTGGAAGTGTGGTGGCAGCTACCGAAATGGAACTCAGAAAATTCATCTTTTTCTAGAATGTCAAAGGAAGAGGGCAGGTATTCTTCCTCTGTGTACCTCGGGATCCCTAGTGAACCCATCTCTCTTTCTCTCCCAATAGCCACAGTTGACCCCCCTCCATGAGAACTTGGTGATTATTTTAGGGGAAAGGTGGTTGTGAAATACCATCAGGAAGTCAACTAGGAGCAGGAGCCCGGGTGCGACTGTCAGCTGCAGCAGAGGCAGCAACAGCAGGACCAGGTGCGGGCAGGGTGGTCAGGAAGAAAGAAGGTTGGTGGGAAGAAGGTGGAAGTTGAGGGGATATCAGATTCTGGGAGAGCACCTGAAGCCCCTGAAGACCACTGTTGCCACACACAGAGCCTTTCAAAGCTGAGACCAGCTCTCAGAGTTTTCCAACCCCCCTTGGATCTTGGAGATAAGCACTGGGCTCCAACAGACTCACACAGCCTGAGGGCCTGAGCTCTGCTCCAGATCCTCTCCCAGCATTCCCTGTGCAAAGACAGACTAGTTTATCCAAGCCTCCAGGACCTGCCCGCTTTGCTCATCACCAACTACGTAATGTCTCCTGACCAGCTCATGGTAGCGTGTTTATGCGTGGAGAGACCCACAAGGGGACAGTGCACAGTTATTAAGAGAGTGTGGAGTAGGCACTGAATGGCTTTTCCTGGGACCAAATGAATTGAATCAGCACTGTGAATGCAGAGTGAAAAGACAGGTTTATTGGTATAGCTCTAGGGCAGGCTCACTGTCCTTACAGGAGGGGGTCTGGGAAGGCCCAAGGCTGGGCTGGGGTAAAGGTTTCCTGAAGGGGAGTGGAAAGAATAGTGATGAGTTGAGAGGTGCTGGGGTCATAGCCTTATTTGGGGAATTATGGACCCTGTGGGTGGATCTTAGGTGCACTGGCCACATCGGAATCCGGAACTCGGAGCTTGCTTGGTCCAGTATTTTGTATGGGCTTTTGGAAGCCTGGCTTTTGCTCGGGCTTTTTGAAAACCTGGCTTTTGGGCGGGGTTATGGAAACCTGGCTTTTGGGCGGGCTTATGGAAGCCTGGCTTTTGCTAGGGCGGGCTTTTTGAAATCCTGGCTTTTGCAAGGGCGGGCTTTTGCAAGCACAGGCTTCTGATAAGGAGAGGAGGGCGGGGATCTGTTGTTTCAGGCCATCTTGCCTTTGTCCCTAAACCTCCTGCCTAATACTCAGGTCTAAATGGGGAATCTCTATTGTACCCCTTGATCATAAGACATGGGTAGGGACCATTGAGGAAGATCCTTCACATATGGCAGGAAGGGGGCTGCACATTCTCTTCACTGACTGATCAGAAACATAGTTAGGGGCTCATCCTTGCTTATACACCTAGAGCTGCTGAGTAGGACCCCCCAAAGTCTGCCCCGACAAAGCACTCAATCTCTTGTACTGAGAGTTCTACAAGGCCAGTGACAAAATACAGACAGAAGACCTATCAGTCATGTTCTCTTTAGAACAGCAAGGGTGTGACCATATGCTCCCCAATACCTAAAGGAAGGGGACAGAAACCTCCCTCTGTCCCGGATGGACACAGTTTCCTCTCCCTTTTATGCAGCAGGACCTCTGACCTGAATGGTTCCCCTAGTGCCCTAAAGGTTCAGAGAGAGAGGGCAGCACACATAATGTCGCCATCCCTTCTGCCCATCAAACCTGGGAGTAGCCTCTGGTACATTTCCAACATCATCTGGGGGTACAGAGTCGGGGAGGGCTTATTGGAGTGTGGGTGGGAACAGCCATGTCTAGAAACAGACCGTCATCTCATAGGGGATTTTCCCTCTCTGTCCTCACAGTGACTTATTTCCACATTGGCAGTGATTGCAGCTTGTCAGTGCCCTTTATAGATGAAGGGCTCCTCATTATTCTGCCTACATGTATGTCGTGTCTGGGATTGACTACTATCCTTCAAATATTTATACCCATATTTTAGTAACAACAAAGACAATGGAGCCAACATATTCAGAATCCACCTCTTTATTGCTGAAATAATTGTAGAGAAGAAATGGTTGTCCTGGCCATTATGGGTGGCTCAAATGAAGCCATCCTCATCTGGCCCTAGGACAGGGGTGGCACTCAAATGCTGCTCTAAAATCTTCAGGGAGAGTCGCTCTGGGGAAGCGGTGGCACTTCGCAGAACATCAGGACTCTCCTGTGTCTCTGGAAAAGGGCTCTCCTCATTCGAAACCAATTCTGTAAGAAGGAGTCAGAGATGCTTCAGTACACACCCAGTCCTCTGAAGGAAAGACACAGCACCTTATCCTCTTAGCTTTTCTGTTGGCAGTTCCTGCCTGAGAAAATGGAGGCCTGGCATAGTCTTGAACCTAGACTGGTTGTGTACTGGTCTAGCAGCCTTCGGATGGAAATTCAGGGTCTTGTTCAGCTGTTGTACTTCCTGAGGGCAACATAACTGGGTGTGGCACCCTTCCAAAAACTGTTTTTTCAGAATTCTTACCTGCACGTCACATTCATCCACACCCATCCATCGTGCAAGATCCCTCCTAAAGAGAAAAAGTTCCAACATTTAGCCTTTCTAGTGGAAATCAATTCTGCAAGGGCATGTCTGAGTTGTTGTTATATGTTTGGGACACACTTGTGTGCGCATACAGTCACTATTCTTAACATTTACCTTAAACCTAGCTTTAGCAACGGGTTTCTTTCAAAGACCAAATTTAAGGGTATCCCCCAGTACACAAGTGCCTCTTTGGTGTACTGAAAATGTAAAAATCAGTAAAGAGAGCATCTGGGATGAAAAGCACTAGCATAATTTTAACGCGAGTTGGAATCCCTCCTGCTTTTCCTAGCCACACCCCAGACTTCTCACCCACACTTCTGGAAACTCATTTACGACACTAAACATTGTCTAAATTTCCCAATCTTGCACAGGGCAACAAAACACATTTGTTTTCAGTCTGCATAGCTCCCATACCCCTACCCCGGGATCTAATTGCAGGAGGAAGGTTCTAATTGCAGGCGCAGGTCCCGGACCGGACCATTATTTCTGCAGGGAATCAGAGGGCCACGGAGAGCCAAAGGAGACCTGTAAATGTGGCGCCAAGCACTGGCCATCTGCTTACCTTGCTCTCAAGCTGGGATAGCGAGACTCTTGGAAAAGGCGCTCCAGATCATGCAGCTGAGAGTGGGTGAACCTGGTGCGACTGTAGCGCAGTTGAGCCAGCCTGTTCATAACCCGTGGGTTTCTGAGGCTATCAGGACTGTATTCCTCTTGCTGAGGTCGTTGTTGATCTCGGTCTGGGCTACTTTCTTCCAGGATGCTGTCATCCTCGGAGCCAGAAGCACTATCACCAGCATATCTTCCTTCCATTTCTTCTTCCTTGTTTCCTTCCATTTCTCCTTCGTTGTTTCCTTCCATTTCTCCTTCCTTGTTTTCTCCCTCCTCTCCTCCTCCCGCGGCTCCCTGAGCTGGACTCAAGGGAGCAGGCTCTTCTTGAGCCTGCTCACCTTCAGCAACCTCGCCCTGAGCGCCTTCGCCCTGATCAAACTCACCCTGAGCAAGCCAGCTCAGTACAAGCTCTTTCTTGTCTATTCTTTCCTCTGGAGCCCCAGAGACCACTGGCTTCTCACCTGAAAGACAGAAGGAAGATACAGAGATAAAGACCTGAGCAACAGGGCCCAGGGATGCCTGGAAAGCCCGGAGAGGAAGCACAGGCAGGGCTCCATAACCGACCCGAAGTGTGTGTCCACTCTTCTTTCTACCCATCGTTTCTCCCCAAATTGCACTCAAGTCCAGTCAGAACAAGTTTACTCACCATGCTGTTGTTCATGGTGCTCCTCCGCTCCCAGACTCGGAGGCTTTTGGATGTTTTGGCGGCTGTCTTGAGGAGTCTCCATAGCGAGAATCTCTGGATCCGACCCTGCTCCCGAAGAGGCTTCCAACGCTGTGTTCTCGCAGTTCCGGAGCCTGAATATATACCTCTGCTCCGATCCTTGACCCGGAAGGGTTTTTTCTTCTGGCGCCTCACCCAAATTATGGTCTGTCCAGGGAGGCGGTCTGTCCTGGCTTCTTGCACAGTCGCAGTGGCTGTGGGCTTGTTCCCTGAGGCGCACAAGCAGAAGCCCTTCAGTGTTCCAAAGAGCAGAGTCCTTTTCAAAAGGAATGCAGCTACTGGGCGTGTACGGGTGCAGAACTCCTGGCTCTAAGGTGCTGCTTAGGGGACACCTGTAGCCCTGGTCAATCCTGAACGGTTCAAATTCCTTCACAAGGAGTAACACAAAGCCATTCTCAAACTCAGCAGGCCGTTGAGCCCTGCTGAATAATTTTATTAAATTATGCAAATGCCCTTCAAAGCAAATGGCAAAGGCATACCCGTTAATAGAGTAGTACCAATTGAACTCTGTCATATCTGACCCACACCGTGGTTTGCCCGGATGCACACACTCTCTTCACTGTCCCTACTTGGTCTGGGCTGCCCTCAATAGCCCTGTGTGGTGACAAATATTCGGGGAACTGCCAGGGTGAGATCCTCCTGAGAGACTGTGTCCCTAACAGGGCTAAATTCCAACATCATCCACAAGTTCAATCTCATGGAGTGTTTGTGTGGGAAGAGACCTTTCTGTGCCTAGCTGTACTTGACCCCAGGACCCAGGGTGTCCCAAGAACATTCGTGGCCATCAAAGATCTACCTTGGTCACTGGCTCCAAAGCTATTGTCTCACAGCTGTGAAGGTCAAAGGCATGTGTGGGCGGTAAGGAACTCCACTTGCAAGTTTTACCAAGAAAAAGAGAAATTGAGGAAATTTTAGGGAAGTTCCTCAGAGTTGATGATATCCCCCAAATTTAAAAATACCACTGAGTTCTGTCATCTAATGGGTTTTGTTTGTAGTTGGATCCTGGCTGGGCCTGGACAATGGCTGAGGTAAGTGTTAGGATATGAGTTAGTTGTCTGAGGTGGCATAGGCTGAGACAGTGGGGAGACCACGTTGTCAGGCCCAGGCAGAAAAATGATCAAGCTCTGTTCTCCTATAGCCTGTGTAGTTAGGGTGGCTGAACCAATCCTCCTCGTCCCTGTCCCCCACTTTTTGGTGGTTTTTTGTTTGTTTGTTGGTTTGGTTTGGTTTTTTGAGACAGGGTTTTTTTGTATAGCCCTGGCTATCCTGGATTAAAGGCGTGTGCCACCATGCCCAGCTTTTTTTTTTTTAAAGATTTATTTATTATTGTATCTAAGTACACTGTAGCTGTCTTCAGATGCACCAGAAGAGGGTGTCAGATCTCATTACGGATGGCTGTGAGCCACCTTGTGGTTGCCTGGATTTGAACTCAGGACTTTCAGAAGAGCATTCGGTGTTTGTTCTTAACCCCTGAGCCATCTCTCCAGCCCCTGGTGTTTTTTTTCCCCTGACTGTCTGCTAGCGGTTAGTCTCTGGGTGGTATTGCAGCATCTGAGAAGTCAGCTCTCCCTGGTCTTCTTGTATTATTCCTCTCTCTTCTCACAGCTATCAAGAAGCAGCTGTGATTGTGGGTTCTTTTCTCCGTGCCTCCCTGAGGGGTGGTGAGGGCCTTCAGGAAACAGGGAAGGGAGGCTCCTTTAGAATTCTCTTTACTTACTCTCAGGATTAGCTGGTCTGGAAGCCCAGCTCTATTAGGGAACAAGAGTGCCCTGTGTGCTTTCCTTTAGGACTTGGTGGGGCCGCTGTCCTGCTGACCCTAGCTGTGAGCCTGGTCCATCTCCTCCCTTGTTGGTTTGTCTGCCTCATACTGAGCTTGCACAGTCCTGCTCTTTGTCTTCCATACTGGTCCTGTTTTGGCTGTGTGTACTCCAACCCTCCTTGTAGTCCTAGCATCTCTGCAACATTTGTGAGGAACTTGTAAACTTGAACTTGGCTGCTTCCTTCTCACCACCAACAGAAGCCTAGCTACTGCATCAGTATCCACCCTGGATTGTGAGATAAATTTCCCAAGATGCTGCCTTTAGGGTTTGGGGGAAGCAGGTAAGAGACCATGTATTCAGATTACCCCCAAGTCTGTTCATTGCTATCTCTTTCTCTAGAGGTCACAGCACCCTAGGCTTATTGTTTTATCACTGGCAGTTTCTTTTCAGGGCTTGGCACAAGGAGTTGTGCATAGAGGTTTGCTTCTCTGATAGGGGACTCAGTAAGCTGTGTAGCACAGATGGACTGTGGAGTGGACAATGGGACTCTCCAACACGGGAAACTCCAGGGCCTGCTCTCCTTCAAGCTGTTATCTATGTGAGGCCGGAAACCGGCACCTATTTTTGCCTTTCCAGTTAATCCTTCTGGCCTTCTTGTACCTGTTTTATGCAGGGGAGGCTCTGCACTCTATTGACTCCCTAGGAAGTCCACTGCTAGCCCACAGTATCCCTACTTCTCCCTGATGTAAGAGGAAACCTGCACCCATGCACACCTTTTACCATGGAACAGCAGAGGTGTGTGTGAGAGCTTAATTTACTGCTGCAATGTGATATTCTTAAGTCATCTGTAACTGGCTCTTTGGGGATGACAGGAATTATTGTCTCCTCCTTGTTTGGTTACATGCTCAAAGCTTTTTGTCAGCAGTTGTCACCCTTACTAATGCTGTGACCTCATTGGTGACCTCATTTTATACAGTTCCTCATGCTGTGGTGACCTAAAATTATTTTCCTTGGTATTTCATAGCTATAATTTTGCTACTGTTGTGGATAGTAATGTAATAGCCATGTTTTACAATGATCTTAGGTGAAACAGAGTAAATTGTCAGACTATTTTATTAAGAATGCACAAGTTTAAAAACAAAACAAAAACTTGAATCACTGCCTATCTAACACCCAAGAGAATGCTTGTTTACCGCATGAGCATCAAGGGAATTCAAACTAACAATTTTAGAAGCAAGTCACCAGCTTCAAGATGAAACATAATTGATGGAAAATTAATTCTTTGATGAACTTTTATCTATACTATTACATAATACCACAAAAAGAAAGAATATTAACTGAGGAAGTTTTCCTGATTTGCGCCATCTTACACAAAACTGTGGTCAGCATTATTAGGGACTCTTGATATTTTATGACCTGGCTGTATCCAGGTTCACTCTCCTATGAGACCCTGTGGCTCATGGTACAGTATACAGTGAACCCTACACTTCCCACTTAGGTGCAGTTCACCATGTCATTTTTCTATTCTTTACTTGGCACCTCATGACCATCAAGTGAAAACCAGGTCTTTCTAGAATCTTCCTAGCCCCTTGGACATGAACGCCATGTGCTGCCACCTAGCGCACCTGAGCTGCAATTTCAGCTCATGTTGCAGCTGCATGCTGGAGCTCCGCCTCTCTTGTCTCTTCACTCTCTACTCTCTGTCTTTGTCTCTCTGTGTCTCTGTGTCTCTGTCTGTCTCTGTGTCTGTGGGGTGTGTGTGTGTGTGTGTCCGTGTGTGTGTGTGTGTGTGTGTGTGTGTGTGTGTGTGTGTGTGTGTGTGTGTGTGTGTGTGTGTGTGTGTGTGTGTGTGTGTGTGTGTGTGTGTGCGTGTGTGTGTGTGTGTGTGTGTGTGTGTGTGTGTGTGTGTGTAGAGGGATAATGAAGTTAGTAAGCTCCTCTCTGAACCAGGAAAGGAGTGGGCAGATCAAGCCCTGCCTTTTAGTCACCTATGTCTCTGGAGTGTTCTTACTTAATTAACCTTTCTGGTATGCTCTATCCCAGCCACAGGCCCTGGAGCATTCTTACTTAACCCCTTTGGCATGCTGTATCCAGGCCACAGGTCCAGTCCCTGGTCACAGGTCTCATTGTCCAGGGGCTCAGTAAGTGGTCTTCCTGGTTGTGGGAGGTCAGGACTGGGAGGTAGGTGGGCAGATATCTAGGAGGATAATATAATCAAGAAGGGTTAGAGAAGATGGAGTAGCAGAAGTGAGTCTAGAGAAGGATGCCTCTGATAGAGATGAAGAGGGTCTGGAGACAAGCTGGGGCAATTTTCCAGCCAAAAGTAATTAGAGCTGGGGAGATAGGTGTACAAATTATGAGCCCAAGGAGAAAGTCGGTGCTGGGGGCACCCAGCAGGGTCCCGGAGAGAGGCTGCTGAGTGGTCAGAGACGATGCAGGGGCATGAGGACATGGTGTGACTATGACTGACTGTGGGCACCAGTAGAGAGTGGCAGAGGCTACAGGTGTGGCTGGAGGACCATGGCTGGTGATGTCCCATGTCAGGCCAGCCTGGTCAACTAGGGCTTGGTGTTCAGAAGTCAACCCTGGGCCCTTATATAATCTCCAGAGCTATAAATTTACCCCTGTGTGCCTCAAAAACTAATGAAGATCTTTCCTCATGCTAACAGATTTTACTGTGTGGACAATTGACTACATGACACACTCCCCCTAATACTGTCAGAGAAAGACCAACTCTTCCAGGATGCAAGCTTAGATTGGCATACCAAGCTCTATGACAGTTCCCTGGTGGGATGGTAAGAGGATTCAACTTCCTCAGTGGCTCCCATCAAGGCAACTTACTAGTAGAAACTGATTGTAAAGGCTCAACCTGTATTGATTTGGCAATGATACTCACTGCAAAATTATGTCTAACCAGAAATCTGAAAAAAGGCCTTGATATCCATCGCCAGGGAATTGATTCCACAGACAAAATTCTCACCTGGAGCTCGATGATTTTGCAGACTGCAAGCCATCAGGCTCTTAAAATTGCAGTCAGGGTGATCTTTGCCAAACTCCAACCCAATTCTCTTGCTCCCCTGCTCAGACAGTGCCCACAGCCACTCACAGCTGCCCACTGCCCTCCTGGCCTTGCCAGAGCCCAGTGCTGTCCTTCCCTGACTCATTTTCCATTTGAATTTGTCACCAGACATTGTTCCTTGGCCCACGTTTGCTCTCTGATTGTCTTCCCTCCTGGCATGTGCTTCTTTAAACTGGACTCTGAGGCTCTACCCTGTGCACGCTGCCTGTTCTTGCCCTGCTGTGTGGGATTCTGTATTGTCACTGGCGCATCATATCACTGAGTTGGAGGTCCCTGAGGACCTCTGATATGCTCTTGTAGGGCAGAGCACTTATGCTGGAAGCAAGGAAGTGTTTAGGCAGGTAGTTTTTCCTCCTGGTAAGAGGGAAGACAGTCCACCAGTATACCTGTACCAATAGCAACCTGCTGAGGCTGAGAGGCTGCTACCAGATAACAGCAGTGTGCCAGCATTTTGCTATGTGAGTGAATGTCTGAGGGGCTGAAGGAGGATTGGCATCAGAATGAAGGCAGAGGAACCCACAGGGACCTTATCACCATCTTGTCACCAAGCTTCCAGGAGTCCCATAAACTGGTTTCCCATCTCACAGCTTGCGCTACTGCTGGGACCCTATGGTCTCCCTAGCCCCACCAACTGATTAACACCTTTTCTAGCCCCATTTCACTGTCCTGGAGCATCAGGGCCCTCCACAAGTCCCTGCTGTGGCCACCCGCAACAACAGTCACAGGATCCTGATGCTTGGCACTTTGGGAGGCCAAGTCCACAAGCCCTTCCTTTCCCCCACACCCTCCTGCAGAGATGGTCTATTCTTATCTTGGTTTCTTGTCTTGTCCTCTCTCCAGGAACAAAGTGGACATCCAGTGAAGAGAAAACAAAACAAAACAAAACAAGAGGAGCTTGTATTTTCTGAGCAGAACACTTTAAACGGCAGACTGGACATTTGAATGGGGAAATAGAATAAGGACACCAATCAAATGGGAGATAGTTGGTAGTGTTTCAACAGAGTTCTCAGCAGGCTTCAATGTGGCTCTAGCCAAGGCACCGTCAAATGTCCCAGTGGCAGGTTCACAGAGAGGCTCACTTTTCCACCTGGAAGCAGTCGTTTTTCAGAGCACAGCTGCAGAGAGTGAGTCCCTGCGGAACCATCTCCTCTTATCTCTGGCACTTCCCAAAGGCTGGAGGAGTCGCCCTGCTCATGGCAGAAGCAGCTAGTCTCAGAGGCCATGGCTGCAATGGTGGACCTCAGATCAAAAGAGTATCTCTCAGAGCAGTGGTGGGAATGGGAAGAACGCCTCTTGTCTGAGTGTACTTTCTGTTCATTTGTCTCTATCAGTCCTCAGGAACAATCTTCCTTCTCTGATGACCAAGAGCTGGTTGAGAACTGGATTCCATGTTTGAGATGGATTCCAAAGCCTCTCCTGACCAGGACCATAGCCAGCTGAGAGTCAGGCTCTAGCCAAGAACCTGTGTGGGTGGGGTTTTTTTTTTTTGTTTGTTTGTTTTATTTGTTTGTTTGTTTGTTTTTCTTTTTTACATAGATGTGGGGACGGGCTCATATTGGTTAGAAGGGCAGCATCAAAGGTGTGTAGGATTGGTCACAATCTTGCCATGAGACCTTGCAATTGATTGTCTCAGTGAGCTGTCAAACAGCCTATTACTATTTGGTGGCTGCTGCCCTAAAGGTAGGGCTGCTGGACCACAGCCAGTGGTCTCCAGCCTCAACCAGCTACTTCTCCAGCCTCAGCTGTTGCTGTAGAACTCCCATCTCCTATGTTGAGGCATCTCCCTAGTACTGCCATCCAGATCACCATTCCATAATGGTCCCTTTTATTCATATTAACCCCACCCACCCAAGGCCCACCTTCCTGGGCCTGCCCTCTACCCCAGCCTTTGAAGAGTTCTATGCCTGTTTAAGTCAGGATTTGGAGAAGAACTTCAGGTTCTTGAGGCCTCTGTGCTGTGGCCTTTGCTCAAGGGCCTCATCTGCAGGGCCTTCACCAGTTGGGTGGCTTTTCCTGAGGAGATATGAACAAACTGTACAGATTCCCAGATTCCCTTATGGTAAACCAAGTATGTCTTCTGCTCAGGGAACTGGTCAGTCTATTCCAGTGTTCAAACAGGAGAGTATGTAAGGTTACAAGAGCGTAGGCCACTCAAGTGTAACTCCATCATTAAAAGTCCCACCAAAGCAAGAGTGACAGCTCATGATAGCTGTGTCCCTGGAGTTCTTTGTACATTTGCAGGTACCTGTTCTAGAGGGTCCCCTCTCCCCGGAATTTCATTTACCTATTTTACAACCCTTAGAAGGCTGTTGTGAATGTTGTGATTCTTCTTAACTTAGTAAGTTTCCTTAGCTTCCTGAGAAGAGCCTTTCACAGTGTCACCCTGGCTGTCCTGGAACTCACTCCTACATCAGGCCTTCATCAAACTCAGAGGCCTGCCCCTGCCTCCCAAGTGCTAGGATTAAAGGTGTGTAGCACCACTTGGCTCAGCTTCCAGAGTCTTTTCAGAGCCTCTGACCCCTCTCTCTTCCAGAAAGAATGTTTTAATTCAGAGCAAATAAATAGCTGCATAGCTGGGGGGGGGGGTACGAATGGACTCCCTTGAAAAACAAAAACAAACGGGGGACAGCATACACAAAGGTGCATTCTACCACACCAGAATAATGTTTACCCCCTAGAAGGCACTTGGCAGAACACATTCAGGCTCCCGGGCACACTTCTGGGCTGCCTTCTCAATGAAGCCTTCTGGGATATGAGCTTCTTGCATCTCGTTATCCTGCCAGCCGTGGGGAACCCAAAGGACCAAGCAGTCCATTACTCTTCTCAACCTCCCACAGACAGGGACTTCTCAAGATAATGTCATTCCCCATGGCTGGATGGGCTGGGAGTTTTAAGTCTGACCCGAAGAGAAGGGTGGCATCCCAAACATAGGGAGAGCACAGAATGGTCTGGACTTCCATGATACATTTAAGGTGATTTATCCTCCTCCCCACACCCCTGCCCCCGAGGTACTGGAAAGGTGTTTTAAATTACTGCTGAAGAGATATGAAAATCTATTTCAAAATTACTACTAGTAGTGAGTATAAGGTCTTAAGAGTTAGGTTATTTTACCTGTTCTAATACTTGCTTTCCAGTAAGGAAGCAAAGGCATTAGAAAATGGGACCAATTGCTACAAGTCAGGAGCTGCAGGATTCTCCCATACTGCCTAGGCAGCCTTGAGCGAAGAGACTGTCAGAAAGCCAGGCCATGTCTTCATGTCATTGCCAGTAGTCTTGAATGCTCAGAGGACACTCAGGTCATTATGGAAGGTTCTGAGCTGATTGTCCTGGCTCCTGAACGTGCAGCCCCTTACGCTACTGACCTCAGCAAACTCTGGGTGACTTTGAAACATTTCCCACCTAGGGAAACCTTCCTCCTGGAGGCCTAGCAGAAGTTGTGATTCTGCTAAAGGGGAAGGGCTAAGACTGGTTCAAGCACAGTCCTCCATGGCTAAGACACAAGACTGTGATTGGGCCAGATATTTCTTCTCAGATGACGTAAGCAGGCTGCTTAGGCTGTTGTGAGTTCTCTCTCCTGAGATGTTATAGCACTAAACCCAGTAACAATTGTTTTCCCCAGCCTACTCACTGTTTCTATCTGGCTGAGCCAGTAACATAGGATAGAGGCCTTCCAGGACTCATGCCGTAGACGATTGTTCCTACAGCCCAGCTGAACAGATGCAAAAAGTCCCTGCTGATCGTCACTTGTTAGTCCAGGCACGTGGCAGGGCTGACAGAGAAAGACCAGCTCTACTCTAAGCACCAGTGGCTGTATGGGAAGTGATGTAAATTACTATCATTTCTGTCTAAAAGGTAGGTAAACTGAGGCAGGGGTGCTATCTGAGGTTGGAGAGGACACCCACACTCATGAATATATCCTGCCCTTGGGGAGACTCCATGGGACCCTTTTGTGACTTCCTATGTAGACTCTACCTGGCCCATACACCCAGATTTCTGAAAGATTTCTTCCCTGTCTCCCAGCCTCAGAAGGTGATCCCACTTCTCCCTAGCTGCCCTCATCCTAGAGTTGGGAAGCTTACCGGGGACTGAAGAGTTGAGTGACCTTCCATGAGGGTGTGTAATACACAGAGGCCACCTGGCTCAGAAAGCAGGGAAGATTGGTTGTGGGGGACTCAGATTACAATCCTGTTTGTGGCCCTGACCAGTACCAGGCAGATAAGCCAAGGGCGGGAAATCGCCATCCCACCGGCAGAATCATATGCCAGCACTAGCCCCACTCTGACAATCTGCCTAGACTCACTGTGGCAGCAAAGCTGGGATGCCCTGGATCTGCTAGCAGCCACAGGCCTGAAATTCAGCATCTACACTCTTCTATTGACACAGTAGCCTGTGGTTCCTCAATACAGAATCTTCAGCCACAGTACTTGTACCCAGGTCTTCACAATGTTGGGGTGCTAAGAAGGTTGGAGTGCTAAGACCACAATGAAGCCTGAGAAAACCCTTCCTGCCTGGGGCCCACACCCCACACCCTGAGAAGCAGATGGTTGCCTCAGCCTGGCTCAGGCTGTGGCCTTTGTCCTTTCTTACAGTCACACATCCCCTTAGGCACCATGACCTAAGCGGTTTCACATCACTGAGGAGGGGGTCTGGTCTCCTGGAGTTAATCAGCAGACATTCCTGAGTGACAGGCGCTCTAAATTGACAGTCCCTGGAGCCATCCATGGTGGGATTGGTGCCGGTAAGTAGATATCCATCAGTGCTCTGAGCAGGGGATTCTGGTTCACTATGCCGGCCTCACACAGAGACGCCTTAGATGCCGACACAGAGGCAGAGAGCCTACAGCAAGTTGATGTAAGATAGAAAGGCAGCCCACCCCTGAGTCATAGCTCTTCCACAGATCTGCGTGCTAGAGACCACCATTCTCTATGGAATGGGGGCAAGGTCACTTGCCCACAGAGACAACACCTTTAATGTCCCATTTTCTAACTTGGGGTAAACCTCTGTCTGATTCCAGGGTCTGAGGAACAGCAGGAGACACTGTCTACTGCTCTGTCCATTAAGGGCCCTGCTCAGGCCCAGCAGTAAATACCCTTGTGTTGCAGGCAGGGAAAGTGAAACAGAGAGGTAATCAGCCTTGAAGTCACCCAACAAACTGAGAAAAAAAACCCAACAAGACAAAGGCTCTCTATAGTACACAGAAGAGGGAAAGCTGGCAAGATTAGTGTGAGTCTTGTCAGTTCAGTACTCCCGATTTATCACATTGCAGGTCCACGTGGCAGAGGGCGGCCTACCCAGGTTTCATGGCCCTGTTCCTTCTATGTCAACAGCATCCAGAGCCAACACAGCCAGGTTAGCAACTACTTCTTTGGATATAGCTGTTCGATACATCGGATTTTACATTTTAAAAAATTGTACAAAGAGCATGTGTAGATGAGTTTTTAATGTAGAACATACTGGGGGTTAAGAAAGTCTCAGGAGGGCAGGGTGTTTGCACGCCTTTAATCCCAGCACTCATAAGGCAGAGGCCAGCAGATCTTTGTGAGTTTGAGGCCAGCCTGCTCTACAGCGCGAGTTCCAGGACGATCAGGGCTGTTGCACAGAGAAACCCTGTCCTGAAAAACCAAACAACAACACAACACACAACACACAACACACACACACACACACACACACACACACACACACACACATACGAAAGAAATGCAAAAGAAATTTGAGATTTGGTCAACAATGCCACCACTGGGTATGACTACTTCAGTTGTCCCTGGGAGACCCCCCATCTCCGTCCTTTCTGGCGTGCTGTGCAGGGAGGATCCCTCACATTTATAAAGCAGAACTCAGAGTTGTAAAAGCAGCTCACTCGTCTCTCCCCCACCCCCAAGCTGCTTCTTTGGACCCTGTTTCTGACTCAGAAGGAAAATCACACACACACACACACTCACACACACACACACACACACACACACACACACACACACACACACACACACACACACACACAAAAGCACATGCGCGCAGAGAATCCTGTGCGCATGCGCGGGAAGGAGGTTAGGGGCGGGGTTGAGGATCAATGCACTCTGGACTGTCAAGAGTCTGTTGTCTTCTTTTGCCTCCTGGTGGAGCATTTTGAAATCCAGGAAGCCCAACTTGATCCAGGCAAGAATGGATGAAAAGAATCCCACGAGAATGTGTCTTAAGAGGAATGCTTTTGGAGCACTTTTTTTTTTTTTTTTTTCGAGACAGGGTTTCTCTGTCTAGCCCTGGCTGTCCTGGAACTCACTTTGTAGACCAGGCTGGCCTCGAACTCAGAAATCCGCCTGCCTCTGCCTCCCGGGTGCTGGGATTAAAGGCGTGCGCCCCCACGCCCGGCTTGGAGCATTTCTTTTGCTGATCAAAAGCCACTGATCACGCTGTCATCAACTTTACTGCCCACCAGTGGGGATGCGTTGTGCATGCAGCATAAGCAAGTACACTGAAAACCTGTTGAAACAATATATCGAAGTGCACACAGTATTGTGTAGAGGTCAAATGGCAGATTCGCGTGCTTGCTCCCCACCTTACTCTCCCAAGCCAGCCCTTGTCATTTATTGTTTCTCCATAAAGACAGAGAAGGAAATCAGATGAGGATAGGAATACGGAAAGGAACATTCAGACCCCGAGCATGACATATATGCAACTTAAAGCTATCTGTGGCACATTTGATGTGTGTATGCATCACGAGGCATCCTACATTAAATCTGAGAAAGAGGAGAAAAGGATCTACATTTCAGAGATGCTAAAATACTTAATGACTAAGTACTGTGAGGTGTGGATTCCCCTAAAAAATATTCCAAGGGTAAATGTAAGGTGTTGGCAATTTTGGTAGGGTACTGATCAAATTCAACTGGCTGTGAATAAGTGCTCATATGGTCCTCTCTGCTTTTTTATAGGCACAGCATATTCTATAATGGAAGCACCATGGTCCAAAACATTTGCCATCCGAGGTAAGTAGACAAGTGATACATGAAGGAAACTAGGGGGAGGGGATCCTGATGTGGGAAAGACAAGGCCTCCTGCAATCTCAGTGTGGCTTGGGGAACACAGGAGCACATTAGCATGTTGTTCCAATTTCTCAAGGCTGGCTGGAGGAAGACGTCGTACTGTATAAACCCTTCTAGTCATTAAATTCTAGCAGCTACTTAAGACATTTTATGAAGAGTATGCTGGATGTTACATAGACGTCTGGGAACCAGAGTCAGAGGCCCGTGGATATCGTGTTTCTGAGAAGCTGGCAGCTCCTTTGGGGCAGCAGAATGTCGCAGAAGCCCTTCCAAAGCTGGCATTTCCAGACAGCCACCATGTGCCCATTATATCCATACTATATGTCTTGATCCAGCACATGGTCTGTCCTCCGACTCCACTCCTGTGTGTGAGATCCCTGATTTCATTTTCTACCCTCTTCACCCAGCTCTGAGCCACTCCTGGCCACTGAGCGCCACCACATCAAGTTTGAAACCCAGGCTCTCTCAAACTGACAACTGAGGTCTAAGGGCCACAGCTGACTTAAAGTTCCTTTCTGGCACATTTCATGGCCTGTTTTCTTGACATATGGGTAGCTTGAGGGTGTCTTAAGAAAATCGCCTCAAAAGATAAAATAACAGCCTAGATAGGGAAAACTGGGAATTCCAAAGAAAAAAGGGATACGTCACAATAACAATGATTTTTTTTCAAGTGTAACAGCTCCTTGGATCTCCTATTTCTTTTTTTTTTCTTCTGTTAGTATTTTTTCAGGGACTCTTGTGATGGCTCAGTGGTTAAGAGCATAAGCAGCTATTCCCCAAGGACCTGGGTTCAATTCCCAACAGCCGCATAGCAGCTCTTCCCCAAGGACCTGGGTTCAATTCCCAACAGCCACATAGCAGCTCACGCCTGACTGTAGCTCCAGTTCCAGGGGACTGGCATCCTGACCCAGACCTCTGTGCGGGCAAAACAGCAATGCACATAAAAATAAATAATAATTTAAACAATTTTCAAACATATGCAGAGCACTTCTGTGTTGTTCAGCTGTCTAGCACACCTGCATCTTGTTGTTATGAGAACACAGTGCATTCTAGCACGCGATTCACCTAGGTACTCAGAGAATAGAGCAGAAATGTTATACCTGTATGACCAAGATCCTAGCTAGTGCTTGAGGGGGTCAGGTCCATTTAAAAGATGTCCACGGTTTATAAAAAAGAAGCCTGTAACAGTGTGCTCTTGCACATACCTTCATCTACAGCTGGCTAGTATCTTACCTCGTTGCATTTTCTGAGCAACTAAGAAGCCCCCCTCCCGTCCCCCCCTCAGTATATTGAAAATAGATTTTTTTTCTCACACAGTACATCCTAATCACAAGGTCCTTTGCCTCTACTCCTCCCAGTTCCTCCCACCATGCCTCTCATCTGGTTCCACTCCCATTCTCGCCCTCTTTAGAAAACACACAGGCTTCAGAATAGGACAAAGCTGACAAACAGGAGGAAAAGAGCCCAAGAAAAGAGACAAGAAACGAATATAAACACAGAGACACGCTCCTTCACACACTCTGGAATCCAATAAAAATGCTAAATGAGAAGCCATAATATGTATGCAGAGGAGCTGTAGGGTTGAAAAAGAGAGAAAAAAATTAAAATTAAATGGAGGAGGAGGACGAGGAGGAAGGGGAGGAGGAGGAGCCCTGACATGACATTATGAGACAAAGAACCTTCAAAGATGTCCTTGAGGTCCTTTGATTTGGGATATTACTGCTGGGCATGCAGCCTATGTTTAAGAGTACATTGTTCCCCCAAGGAGACTCCCCAGTGGTTATCAACTGGAGATAGCTAGCTTCTAGTTTAGGGCTAGGAGCATGTGTCCACTTCTACTTTCAGCTAGAGGACGCCATCTGCTGTCCCTCCGCGCAGGCCATGTGCATGCTGCCTGAGTCTCTGAGTTCCCATGAGTTTTGATCCTGTTGACTTAGAGGGCCTTGCTCTCCTGGTGTCCTCCATCCCCTCTGGCTCTTACACTCTTTCTGTTTCCTCTTTTGCTGGGTTCCCTGAAGCCTGAGGAGAGGGATTTGGATGGAGATGGCACATTTAGGGCTGTGTGTTCCAAGGTCTATCACTCTGGGCCTAATGTTCAGCTGTGTGTCTCTGTATTCTCATCTGCTACAGAAGGATATTTTTTTGATGATGGTGGCTGATCTATAATGTCATTAGCACTAATTTTATTGCTATATTCTTTTGGTAGATGGTACTATTTGGTTTTTCCCCAGGTTCCTATCCTATCTAGTCTCAGGCTCTTGGTCACATATGCAGTATCAAGTACGGGTTCCAATCTTGTGAAGTGGGCCTTAAGTCAAATTGCCTATTAAAAAAGAATGAAATCATGAAATTAACATACAAATGGATGTAAGTAAAAAAAAATCGTTTTGAATGAGGTAATCCAGATCCAGAAAGACAAATCTGGTATGTATTCACTTATATGTGGATAATAACTGGTAAGTCAATGATAAAAATGCTACAATCTGCAGAATCACAGAGAGTAGGTATAGAGTAAGGGAAAAGGGAGGACAGATCTTCATAGGAAAGGAGAATAGAATAGTTATGAAGGGGGACTGGAATGGGAGGGTCAAGTTGGCAGGGAGAGAGAAGAGGGGCAGATGAGAGAGAGAATAAGAAAAGAGACACGTAAAATTAAGGCCCATTTGAGCCGTTGTATGGAAAGCTAATATAGTAGAAGCTTTCTAAACTATGTACAGCTGAACAACACAGAAGTGCTCTGCATATGTTTGAAAATTGTTTAAATTATTATTTATTTTTATGTGCATTGCTGTTTTGCCCGCACAGAGGTCTGGGTCAGGATGGGTCAGGGGACCTTGACCTCGATGTCAGTCCGCACTCGACGATACACCGACAACCCTTAACTTGGGTCCAGGAACCCCTTCTCTCGTTGGTTTTAGTGGTTTATTAAGTCCTCTATGGAGAGTAGACCAAATGAAGCATCCCGTGCTGGGACTGGGCTGCATCTAATTCAGTTGTTACTCAAAGGGGTCCCCTGGGAGCATCCAAACAACCCAGACGGTTTCCAAGACTATAGGTGGCTCTCCCCAAACTGATGACAAGGATCCGTTGCTGAAGACAGCACCTATACAACTCAATGAACATGGAGAAGTCAAGTTGGTGCATCCATGGAGCAATTGAGCTAGTATACAGAAGCAGGGAGAAAATGCTGGTTTTAATTATCTTCAATTCACATTCTCTGGGCGATTTGGCCAATTCACAGAGACAAACAAGCACAGTTTCTATTATCTTGAAACAGGCAAGACTTGCTCTCTGAGCAGGAACAAGGTCATTTCTCCAAGGCAGTCTGACAAACACTGGCTGCTTTTGATAAGCAGAAGGGGCTTCAATGAATAGGCGGCGAGTTCGTAAAAGCAAAACTTCAGCAAACCTACTTTGTCATCAAGTCAGAAGTCTAACTCTGTTTCCTTTGGCTCCCTATAGTGTTGAAACTTCCTGCCCTAAAGAGGTGCTTGTGGCAGAGACCCCTCAACTCCCTTTCTTATTTTTACCTAATTTAACATTTTCTGAGTATGTTTATTAGTAAATTCATTTTAATTGCTTTTTAGTTGACCTAAAAGCTTGTCATTGTTTCTGTCCTTCAATGTCACCCTTCTGACTTTGTAATGATATACATAAGAACATCTGTGGGAGCCCAGAATGGCACCCCAACACTTGGGGGAAAGAAACAAGTGGATGTCTGTGAGTTCAGAGCCAGGCTGGTTAGTATAGCAAGTTCCAGGACAGCCTGGGCTACATACTGAGACCTGTCTCAAGCAAAATACTATCAATGGGAACACAGCCTCGGTTTCCCCCTGACTACTTCCCAACAAGATGCTCACAGGCTTGCTCCTCACTGTCGCCTAGGTGACTGCCTTAGGCTTTACTGTGACAAATTGTACCATCTGTGGCTTCAGTAACAGGATCAGTGACCAGAAACTCAAACATCAAAAAAATCGAGTTTTTCCATTATGTCAATTTTGAAACAGAGGAGCTAAGCACTGCACTAAAAAAAAAGAGGGGGGGGTATGTTGTTACGTACTGGGCTTCAAACCTCAGACAAATAGCTGGTCTCTTATGTAAGATATCAAAGTGGAGTCTGGCTACCAGCTCCTCTCTTAGCACTCCTCGGCTACTCCTGTTACAGGGGCCCTCTTGGCTGGCATCCCCTGTCCGCTACTCTAAACTCTGCGGCCCAGTGGTTCGGCTACTCTTCCCTATATAATCCAACCATTTTGGTTACATTCCCCTTCACCTTTGGGCCTCCTGGCTGCTTCATCCTGTTGTCCTCTCCCTTCCCCTCCCTCTTTCCCCACATGGCTCAGCTCAGTCTGGTCAGGACCACTCTAATTATGTCTCCCTTTTATCCTACAAGCAACTTCTCCTCCACCATATCTAGGAGCAGTTGTGTTCTTTCCTTGCCTTTCTTTCTTTCTTTCCTTTCTTTTTTTTTTTTCATTCAAAGTCAACAGGCACCCTTGACATTGTCATTCCCCTTTGATCCACAAGGGGACGACAGGAACTCTTTAACAATTCGGTTCCCATTTAGTTCATGAAGGGATAAAAAGGCACTCCTGACTTTGCCTCTTACCGTTTGTTCATGAGGGGCTGAGAAACAATCAATACTGTCATTATCATTTGGTTTGGCCCATTATAGGTAGTATATCACCCTGGGCTGGTGGTCTTGGCTTCCTTCTTTTTCTGTTTTTTTTTTTTTTTCTCGAGACAGGGTTTCTCTGTCTAGCCCTGGCTGTCCTGGAACTCACTTTGTAGACCAAGCTGGCCTCGAACTCAGAAATCTGCCTGCCTCTGCCTCCCAAGTGCTGGGATTAAAGGTGTGTGTCAACACTGCCCGGCTTCTGTTTGTTTTTAATCGGTTATTTATTTACATTTCAAATATTGTCCCCCTTCCTGGTTTCCCCTCTGCAAACCTCTTATCCCATACCCCCTCCCCCTTTGCCTCTCTGAAGGTGCTCCCCCACTCACCCACCTATTCCTGCTCCACTGCTCTAGCATTCACTCTCCATGCTGGGGCATCAAGCTTTCACAGGACCAAGGGTCTCATTGGTGCCCTATAAGGCCATCCTCTGCTACACATGCAGCTGGAGCCATGATTCCCACCATATATGCTCTTTGGGTGGTAGTTTAGTCCAGGGAGCTCTGGGGATACTGGCTATTTCATAATGTTGTTCCTCCTATAGGGTTGCAGACCCCTTCAGCTCCTTGGGTCCTTTCTCTAGCTCCTTCCTTGGGGATCCTATGCTCAGTCCAATGGATGGCTGTGAGCATCCACTTCTGTATTTGCCAGGAAGTGGCAGAACTTCTCAGGAGACAGCTATACCAGGCCCCTATCAGCAAGCACTTGTTGGCATCCACAATAATGTCTGGGTTTGGTGGCTGTATATGGGATGTATTTCCCAGATGGGGCAGTCTCTGTGTGCCCTGTCCTTTAGTCTCCGGTCCACTCTTTGTCCCTGTATTTACTTTAGACAGGAGCAATTCTGGGTTAAAAGTTTTGAGATGGATGGGTGGTCCCATCCCTCAACTAGGGGTTGTGCCTAACCTCTGGATATGGTCTCTACAGGTTCTCACTCCCCCCCCCCCCCTTGTGGGGTATTTCAACTAATGTCATCCCCATTGGATCCTAGGAACCTCTTGCTTTCCTGGCATCTGAGGCATTCTGGTGGCTAACCCCCCCCAGTTCCCCATTCCCCCTTGCTACACACAACTGTTCAATTTCCTGACCCCCTGCACATCACCCCTGTCTTCTCCTACACCTGATCCTGCCCCATTTTTCCTCTTGGAGACTGGGGAGGAGGTATGGGATGAGGAACAGTCAGAGGTTGGACCGGGAAGGGGATAACGACAGGACTATAAAAAAAAAGATTAAAGAATAGTATTTAAAAAAAGAAAAAGAAAGAAAGCAACCTAACCAAGTTATGAGGAGCATGCCAGTAAGCAGCACCTGTCTGTGGCCTCTGCATCAGCTCCTACCTCCAGGTTCCAGCCCTACATCAGTTCCTGTCCTGGCTTCCTTCCCTGATGGACTATTATGTGGGAGTGTACATTTAATAAAGCCTTTTGCCACCAACTTGCTTTGGGTCATGGTGTTCCATCATAGCAATAGTGGACCTAGCTAGGTGAGTCCACAGAGGCAGCAGGCACTCTTGACATTGTAATTTCCATTTATTCCACAGGGGAGTGATGGCCATCTTGACTTTTATTTTATTTTTCATTTTTCGAGACAGTGTTTCTCTGTGTAACCCTGGCTGTCCTGGAACTCACTCTGTAGACCTCAAACTCAGAAATCCATCTGCCTCTGCCTACCAAGTGCTGGGATTAAAGGCGTGAGCCACCATCTTGACTTTGTTATGCCCCATTTTATGTGTTCACAAGATGGTGACCGGCATTCTGGATGTAGTTCCGCTTTAGCCCACAGGAGGGTGCCAGACACTCTTGACAATGTTGTGACCTTTTAATCTAACACGGAGTGAGAGGTACTCTTGATGCTGTCTTTTCCCTTTTGTCCAACAACTGGCAAAAGGACAAGCCCTGCAGAGACTTGATATGCCAGGGTAGAGGATACCCAGGGGTGGCCTCTACCCTCTCAGAGGAGAAAGTGTGTGTGAAGTGTGTGTGTGTATGTGTGTGCCAGGAGGAAGGAGACAGCAAAGGTGAATCTGTGATTCTTGCTTCATAAAGGACCCAGTTTGGAGCATAACAGGCCTTGGGTGGTCACCACTTAATTTTTCCTACTGCTCACACCGTGCTTCACAACTCATCTGAATTACCTCGCATGCATCCACCTCCTAGAGTGCTGAGCTCATCCTTGGATAGCCAACCCACCTCCCAGTCATTTACAGTGTCATAGTGTAAATAGTAGCAGAAGTCAGCCCTATTTGGGAACAGGCTGATTCTCAGCAGGACCATAACCTGCCCTTCCTTTACATACAGTGGCATGGTGAGCTGAAGGCAACACAATGACAGAGAGTGACAAAGGAGAATGTGTAGGTCAGTATAACCCATTACTGTAGTTGTGGACCTTCTCTGATTTATAGGGAATACCGCAGGTAACTCAATTATGCTATGTTTAAAGGGTATTTCCATATTACTACAATCACTAAGATATTCATATCAATATTTTAATAATTATAGAGGTAATGGAACAAACATACTGGGAATCCACCTCTTTATTGTTGAAAAGTAAGGGCTGTCATAGCCGGCATATTATGTGGTCAAAATCTTGGTGTTGCAAAGGGGCATCTTTCTCCCCATCTTACTCCGCGACAAGCAGGGCACTCGAATGTTCCTCTGAAATGTTCAGGGACTGGCGTTGTCCTCCTCCTGTTTCGTCTGGCCGCAGCCCTCCTAATCTTAAACCAATTCTACATTCAGAAGAATAAGGGGCTTAGTCAATACACTAAACAGGATTCCACTCAAACAAACAAACAAACAAACAAACAAAAGCAAAAACACATACCTTGAACATAACCATTGATGTTTTGTTGGTATTTTTTTCCTCCTAGGTACTAGGGATTGAACCTAGGGCTTCATGCATACAAGATAAACGCTTCATCCCTGAGTTATATGCTCAGCCCAACCAGTGAGCTCTTAACTCACACAGAAAGAAGCCCTTCATTTTGTATTGTTCTAATTCAGTGAGTGACTGGGGGAATAGTAATTGCTGAACTGTGAAGTTCTGGCTTCCAGCAATCGAACTGCAGAACACCACAGCCTTCCTTCAGCACCCCCCCCCACAGTGAGAACCCACAGTGTTTCAGGCCCTGCAGTAGACTCGGGGTACTAATGCTTCTATCCTGGGTTACTCCAGTTTTTGCTGTGGAGTGGAATTCCAAAGAAAGACTGGTCTATAAATACCTGTGAACTGCTACTACAAGCCAAGACAAAACCTAAACCAAGGCCTGTTAGCCTGATCTATCCTCTCACACTCCTGCTTAATGAATCTCCATTTTCTATCATTTTCCAAGTTCAAAACCTACAGAGCTTGAGACAACGGGCTCTTCTCCCTGAATGTAACCTACACCCCTACTCTCTCGCCTGCCACTAGTGGGCGTGCTTCTCCCTTTTAAGTAGATAATGTGCAAATTCAGTGCTGCTCATGGTGGGGAGTGCCAGGACAGTAGTACTTAGAGTTTATAAACAGTTCCAGGGCGGGAGATGAGGCCCACATTCACTCCCAGAACACTTTCAGGATACATTGCCAGTGATGCTTAGAAATCAGAGCTGGAGGGGTCTAGGACAAGTTTTTTTTGGTGACGCCCATGTTAAAACATCTGAGAATGCATTAAAAGGTCATCTTCCCCTTTGTTGTGGCGTGTGGGTCACTTTCCCCTCAGAAGACCATTGAGAACACAGTAGGTAAAGAGAAGCAAGGCAAAGCAAAGCAACTCTGGAACCAGGAGCATCTCCTTTCCAGTGCTGTGGTTAAAGGCCCGGTAAAGTGGAAGGGCCCCACCCTGTGCTGAGTAAGTTCCCTGAGGGCTCTGGGCTGACTTGGCTGTGAGGCCGGATGCAGCTTTGGGATTGTAGCCTCAGAGGCCTGCCGTGCTCAGCCATTGTTCTAGAAGCACAATCTCCCAAGTCCTAAGTGCTCTTCCATTAGTGAAGGCACAGGGAGATGGGGGGAGAACTATACTGGGATATAAAGCCAATGCCATTATCCTGATGTTCCCTCAGGATCTTTCACTCCTCTTCCCAAAACAACTTCTGAACTGCTTGGACCTCCCCATGCACTCACGTGATCACTTCTGAATCCATTGAGCTACAGATTCACTTACCACTGCCTAAGCAAGTGGAAAAAAATCTTTCTAACTACCCAAGGTGAGAATCTAGCCAACACTGCGGTCTAGTCCCCTACCATCAACCAATCACACAAGACAGTTCTTCCTGATAACTACCAGGGATGGGAAGAAAAGAAACCATGAATGTGTAGATTTGAGCTGTGGGCGTCTGCCTGCTTTTGAGACAGGGTCTCATGTAGCCCAGGCTGGCCTTGAGCTTCCTGTCTCCCCTTCCAGGGTGCTGGCATTATAGACAAGCATCATCGGACATGGACTCCTTCGGTGTCAGGAAGACACAGCAGGATATAAGAGGCACCTTTGACCCAGGCTGGCTGTTCACTCCAGTGCTTTACCAAGCATGTATACACAATGGAGCAGGCCTTTGCACCACTGTTCCTGTTCTCCGCATTCTGTTTAAACACATGCTGCTAGCACTAGTTCTGCTTCAGCTTGTGAGTTATTCGCTACAATGGCTGAAGATCTATAGATTCCTCCTTTCGTCCTAGAACTGATGCTTAAATTTGCTACCAAAAGTGATACCATAGAGCTCATAGATTTATAAATTTGGATGATTTCTACACCACACTTAACATTGTGTAAAGGGAAGCTGCTATAGGATTTGAACATTTTTAAGAAGTATGTCTATGTGCATACTTTACGCAAGCCTATATTTGTATGAGGTATAAATGTATATATGATTTAACACATGTATTTATATTTTACTAAGATATATATATATACATGTTTTATATAGATGTATGTGAAGGTTAAATTAGTTCCATAATATCCTTTGTCCCTTTAGCAAGTCATGTTCTCCTATACTGGGAGTTTCAGACTCCATTTTGTATTCTCAGACTTTAAAGACCCCCACCCCCACCCCAGAAGTCAATAGGCTGCAGCAGCAGCACACCACCTTCAACATAAAAAGAGCAAAGGCGCCCAAGACCTCAGATGAGGTTTAGAATGGCTGTCCTGCCAAATCGTTTTTCTCAGATTACTGACCTGCACTCTGGCCACACAGGTATCCATCAGTCTATAAAGATCCTCCCTAAAAGGAAAAAGTGCACATGTTCAATTTTTGGCAGCACGGATGAAATAAACTAGGCAAAGTGTACTTCACACTCCTTTTTGAATGTGTGCCATGCCAACCCTTCCTCCTGCCCCCAATAGTGTCTGTAACATCCACCCTTGAGGCTTAGTTTACCCAGAGTTCACCCACTCTTTCACCTGGTACCAACTTTAATGGGAAGCTCCCCAAATAATCATTAATGAAACAAGCCATGGGATAATATAAGTAAAACTACCCAAGGCAATCAAGACATAGAGAGGTGTAGTCCAATTTCTAACAAAGGTAGAACCCCACCCTCCCTCACTTCACCAGTCAGCTTTCCCCACTTGCTCTAGCAGGACCTTGCATCGCTCTGTTTCCAACCAGACTCATTTAGCAAGGAAATAGCTTTATTCACACTTGCCATAGCTCTCATCATGCCCTAGAAGCCACCCACAGGGGGAGGGGGCTAGACACTCGAGTGCTTGGGTGCCCTTTATTTCAAGAGGGGGCATTAAGGGCCCTGGGAGAAAGCCAAAAGCCACCTAGAACTAACAGGTATTCCCTGAAAACTGGGCACTAGGCAGGACAATCTGCTTACCTGGGGACATCAAAGGAATTAGTGCGCTGCAAAATGGACTGCAGTTCACTCAGTCGCTGCTGAGCGAACCTAGAGCCCTGGAGGGGCATCTGCCTATCCTCAGGCTTTCCATTCTTCTGGCTCTCAGTGCCCTCAGCAGCTGGCTCATTTTGTTCCTCCTCCACACCACCAGCTCTGGTGCCACCATCCTTGTCCTCATCACCCATAGGACCTGGAGCTCCAGGACCAAACTGGCCTTCTCCTCCACTTAGTTCTTCTCCTTCGCCTTCCTTTCCCACTGCTCCCACTCCAGGCTGGCCCTGTGCACCTTTCTCCTTTCTCCCCTCTCCAGCCTGAAGGAAAGCCTCTGCTTTCACATCTGGAAAAGAGGAAACACAAAGGGAAAGATCAGGACTCCGGAGCTCAGTCTGCATGGAAAGATCTGAAAGCCACAATGGGCACCAGCACTTCACTCACTTCTGCCAGGGCTCATTTGCCTCCCAGAGACCACAAAACATCAATTCAACACAGGTACTGACCATGCTGTTCCTCCCAGTCTTCCTTGACTCCCAGGTAGAGTGGCCCAGTGACCTGGCGGCTGGAACTTTGAGCTTCCATACCCTGAATAGGATCAATGACGAAGTTATGCTTCTGCAGATTCTGAGCTTGGGCCCCTGGTATCCCCGGGAACAGAATGAGATCTGTGATGCTCAACCTGGAAGGCATCTCCTCTGGTCTAATTCAGGTTACAATGTTTCCAGCCCTAGGCTGGTCTTTGTGTTTTGCTCACAGGCCGTTCCTGTGGGCCGAGCCTTTGGGGTGCACAAGTGATAGCAGTTTGGGGATGTAATGAGCACGGTGTGCTTGCAAGAAGGACACAGTTCATGGGCATGTGGGTGTGTAGAACTTGGGGTGCTCAATTACAGCTCAGCTGACTCCTCTGGCTTTGGTAAGACATGTAGCTAGGCAGAAAGATCTCCAGAGATCAAACAGGAGCTTTCTTCCCTCCCTTTAACTCAGTTTGTATAGTCAGCACCAACTCTTTTCCTGGGAAGATATCTCATCAAGGCTAGAGCAGTCAGCTGACCCAAAACATGGAGGTCCACATTCTGTTCAGGGTGGGGGAGAGGGAGAGGGAGAGGGAGAGGGAGAGGGAGAGGGAGAGGGAGAGGGAGAGGGAGAGGGGAGATTCTGTTGAGCACCCCTGGCTCAGGCTTCAGCCCTTCCCCATGATCCCCTTGTGCTATGAGCATACATACTGGATGATTCTTTGTGCTTCCTCTTGTCCAGCTGGGAAGGCAGGAGGTGAGCTTGAAGGTCTGTGCAGGGAGCTAGAATGGCCACAGCAACAGAGAGAGAACACAAGGAAGGGAGAGGGTCATAATGGCTCACCAGGACATCAGGAACCAAAGGGAGAGTGGCCTTAGCAGGAGAGACCCAGAGACCCCACTGGCAGTGAGAGGAGCTAGTCCCCAAGGGCATCAAGAGTCTCCACACTGAGGGCACACCACTTCGCACCACTCTATCTGGCTCACCTCGTCACAGCTGATGAAGTGTGAGTGGGTGCCTTTGGAGGCGAAAAGTATACCAGATACCCTGGAGCCAGTAAGACTTATTGGGAAACTACTTACTATACAAGCCTGAGGTCCTGGAACTCAATGTAGAAGGGAAAAAATAGCTCCCGAAAGTTGCCTCTAACATCCATGTGAGCACACATGCTCAAGCAAGTGGGCATGAGTGCATGTGTGCATGCACACACACATGCGCCACACACANTTGCTCATTTTCAACTTGTTCAACTTGCCCTCTGACACAACTGCTGGGCGTTACTATCTCCCACCTAGAGAACCAAGCCCTTATCAATAGTCTTATCTCTGCACCTCTCCATTTGTCCTAAACTTTAGTTGCTTAATTACACCTAATCCCTGCTAAGCATTCCTGACCACCCGCCTGTAGGAGCGGCCACAGGCCGCTGTCCCTCCCAAGATCTCACATGGCTGTTTGGCTCTTCTCTCTCCAAAGTATGGCGACTTCTGTCTCTTCCCCTTGAGTCTCTTTTCCTCCAGAGACCCGGAAGACCCGCCTATTCCTTCCGCCGAGCAATTGGCCCATAGCTTCTTTACAGACAGATCAAAAACCAATTGATGAACAGGACCTAGCATCAGACCATCAGACCTACGCCTACACACAGACACAGGCACACACACCGGAAGAAGGAGAAGAGGAGGAGGGGGACATGTTTTAAAAGACAAAACAAATTGAAAGAACAATTTTGAGCAATTTCCCACTTTTAAGATAGATGAAACTTGTAGGTAAAAAATCTTAATTTTAAATATGTTCTTTGGGCTGAGTATGATGTTACACATTTACAATCCCTGATCTCTGGACATAGACAAAGGAAGTGTTAAAAGCCATCCTTGGGTACCGGAGACAAACAAAAAACACCACATGCCTTTGAGAAAGTGAACACATTCCTATGTTGGAGTCTGACAAATGCATTGGTGTCTATTTTCCTGGAGCAGAATTAATAGGTTTTCTTTCTTGTCTCTGATAGTATTGGGAAGAATTTGCCCTGGCAGTTTTGTTAGTGGGGAATAGATCTCAGTTTGTGCTTTATCTTTACAAATTCTTCTCAAAGCCATGTGGTGCGTTTTCAGGGTCTCGGGTAGCCAAGGCTTAGGCAGATGTGACCAATTTGAAGCTCTTCACACTCAAAAGTGACTATAAGAAGCTATAGGAAATTACTGGTTATATATGAGCTGTTTGGATTTAAAAAAAAGCTGTAAAAGCTGTTTGGGTAAAGAGGAGAGAACATTGAGATGATGTCATTGCCTGTGCTCTTAAGTGTCCTGGGAATGCAGAGCAGCCCAGCTAGCCCCTGAGGCTCTTCCTGAAACCACAGGCTGAGATCACAAACAGGCCTGGCTCAAGGGAAAGAATAAGAATTCCAGGTTTTCAGGCAGGTATGGCCAGCTGGGGAACCAAGAGACGGAAGGAGGTTGCTTGCTCCTTCTTCAGTTTACCCAGTGCATTCAGTAGCACTCAGTAAAAGGTGGCGCGCTCAGCCACTGTTGAACCTTTCATCACAGATCATTCCCAAGGGCTTCCAGAAGACCTCCAGCTGCACTATTTAGTAAACATCCTTACAGATAAGTCATAAAAGCTGTATTCCGGGCATGGGGGATGTGGCAATGTATCTCACGGGCAAAGTATTTGCCTCCCATTCACTGGGCCCCAAGTTTAGATCTTAAGCACCAACACACACACACACACACACACACACACACACACACACCACTATACCACACACAAACCACACCACACCACAAACCATAACACACACACAAAAACCCACACACCACACCACAATACACATTCCACACAACACACGCATGCACACACCATAGCCCACATAGCACACACAACACACAGAAATACCATACCACACATACAACCCACACACCACAGCACCCATAAAGAAACATACCACACACACACACATGCCACAACCCACATACACTACAACCCCCACACCCCAGAGACACTGCAACCAACACACCATACCATGTACACACCCCAAGCCACACATCACACCACACACATACCACAATCCTCACGTCACACAAAACACACTCCACAACACACACACAACACAATCCACACACAGAAATAATACTCTACACACACCCACACAGCATACCACAAAACAGAAACACAATCCACACACCATACAGTACAAATACCTCAAACCACACACGACACCATGAGCACACCAAAACCCACATACCACACCATACACACCACAAACCACACACTATACCACACCATAATGCACACCCCATACAGCCCACAATGCAATTATCACACCACAAACACGCTTTAATGTACACACCATAAAATATACACACATCAACACACAAACCACACCAAACATACTTCAATCCCCCTGACACACACATGACACCACACACACAGAAACACCATACCACACACACTGCAACCCACCCACGACACACATGGAAACACCACACTGCAACATACACAGAAACACCATACCACACACACACACACACACACACACACACACACACACTGTAACATCACACAACACACAACACAGCACACACTCCACACAAACACCATATAAGACAAACAGCACAACTCACACACAATACCACACACATACCTAAACCCACACATCACACTAAACACACACCACAAACCACACATCATACCACAGGCACACCCCAATACACACGCCAAACCACACACACACACATACAATACAAACTAAACATCACACCCATATCACAACCCAAACACCACACAACATACATCCATGAAACTCACACACCATACCACAGATACACTGGTACACACACATCACAGCACACATATTCCACAACCTACACACCACATTATACCACACCACATCACATCACACACATCCCATAACCCCCCACACCACACCACACACACCCTATAACCCCCCCCACACACTACAACCTATAAACCACACCAAGCACACGTATTGCAACCCACATACCATACTACATTATCAACTCCAACCCACACACCTCAGCACAAAAACACCACAACCCTTACACCACACCACACCAGACACACACCACAACTTGCATACCACACTACACTATACACACCACAAACCACACACCATACCACATACACACACCAAACCACATACTACAACACACAAACACCACAACCCACACACCAACCCATATACCACAACACATAGACACCACAACCCACAAACCAACCCATATACCACAACACACAAACACCACAACCCCCCACACGAACCCACAGACCACACACTACACACACACTCTCTCTCTCACACACACACTAAAACCCATACACCAAACACACCACACCACATCACACACACACACACACACACACACACCCACCACAATCCACTCAACACACAAACCATAACTCACACACTGCAACCCACACACCATACCACATACACACCCCAACCCAAACACCACACAACACACACACAAGCCATGTACCACACCACAGACACACAGACACCACTCCACACATACAGAAACACCACAGTATACAAACCATAACCCACACACCACAACACACACAGAGAAACACCACACTACACGACGCATCACAATCCCCAAACCACATAGACACTGAAACTCACACACCATGATACATAACACACGGAGCACAACCTACACACCATAAAAACAGAAACACAACAGACACACGACAACCAGACCACTACAAAACACACAAAGAAACATCACATCATACACCACACCACAGAGAGGGAGAGAGAGAGAGAGAGAGAGAGAGAGAGAGAGAGAGAGAGAGAGAGAGAGAGAGAACACCACACACCACAAAGTACGGACCACAATCCACATACCACACTGTATCAGAAACACAACATAACAGAACTCCACACCACACACAACCACATACCACACTACAAACATTGAAAAACTGTACTCACTGTACCACACTAACCACAACCCACATACTGCAACCTACACACCACACTGTAAACACATCCCAAACACATCACACACATGCCACAACTCACAAACACCATGCGTATGCCATGACCCAAACACCACACCACACACAAATTACAACCTGCACATCACACCATACACTCTATAACCCACACACCATAACACACACACCACACATCATACCTCCACACCCCATACCACACCAAACATATCACACACAAAACAAACCATACCCACACACACCACAATACACACACGACAACACACACAATACCACATAAACACCCCAACACAAACACTACACCACACACACAATGACACACACACACACTATGCCACATACACAGAAACACCATACCACAAATATACTGCAACCCACACAACATATCACATGCAGACCCCAAACCACACCAAACGCATGCCATAACCCTCACACCATACCACATAAACACCACAAACCATACCCCCCACACCCCACAACCGGACATACCACACCATACATACACACTGCAACATACACAAAATACCACATATATGCTGTAACAAACACACCATATCACATATACCTTATAACCCATATACCACACACAATCCACTCTCATACAACCCACAAACCACACCACACACACACCACAACCAACACACCATACCACATACACACTGTAACCCAAACACTATACTGCATACAGATTGCAACCTACACACCATACCATGCACACCCCATCCCACAAACCCCACCACACACACATACTACAACCCATATGCCACACAACACAAACACACACACACACACACACACACACACACACACACACACACGACCACACACATACTGTAACCCACACACCATAGTATACAGACTGTAGTCCACACACCATACCACACACACTACAACCCACCCATCACAACATACCATACCATACCATACCATACCACACACAGAAACATCACAGCACAAAGCACACTACAACCCACACAATACCGCAGAGGGCCATGCAGTTTTGACTATCAAAAAGGACTTAATAGCAGTGTTATAAAAAGAGCTTAGTAATTACTATAAATTTAGGAATTCTTATTGGATCATCATTAAGAATTAAGAAGTCATCCTCTTCTATATATGCAGCTAGAGACACGAGCCCAGGGGGTACTAGTTAGTTCATGGTTATTCTTCCACCTATAGGGTTGAAGACCCCTTTAGCTCCTTGGGTACTTTCTCTAGCTCCTTCTTCCTTGGGAACCCTGTGTTCCATCTAAAAGCTGACCGTGAGCTTCCACCTCCATGTTTGCCAGGGNACACACACACACATATACCACAACCCACAAACATACTGCAATCCACTCAACAAACCACACACACCCAAACATCACACCACAACCCATATACACCCCTGTAACCCACACAACATACCACACACACACATATACCACAACTCACAAACACACTGCAATCCACACAACAAACCACACACACCTCAAACCACACACCACACCACACCTCATGCACACAGAAACACCACACCATACACACCACACAACCCACACCCACACCCATACCCCACACTCACCCCAACACACACACCACACAACCCACACACCACACCCTTGTGATCTTGAGTTCCTGATGGTCCTGCCTCCAACTCCCAACAGATGGTATTACAGGTGTGTGCACCATGTCTAGCAGCTTTTGATGTTCTTGCCACTTGGAATACTTGGTGTGCACTTCATCAAAGTCCAGTTATGGACATAATGGCTTAGAAAGTTTGACAATACAATGCCCCCCTTACTGCCACCAGCCTCACACATTTGAGGCACAGATGAAGGACAGTGGTACACTTGTAACTTTGCACCTTTGATATAGTTACCAGTGTTGCTTAATAAGAAGTCCGAATATGAAGTGAGTTTGCTCCTCCTCTAGAGTGAGGCTGCTCTAACACTATTTTCTAGAAGTGGAGTATCAGTTTGTGCATGATACTGTAAGATTTGTGGTACCTCAAAATGACCACTGTTGTAAAAAGTTAAGTAAATGTCAAGATGTTCTTTTCCCAGAATTTGCCTCACTGCAAGGTGCACTAAGAGATAGTCCTCTGATTGTTTAGAGAAGCCCACACAATGTCTCTGGTCCTTAAGTCTGTCCCCTTAATGCGGTTAAAGGTTAACCAATGATAAAACTGCCAGCCCTAAACTGTGACTGAGAACTGCTCTGAAAAAAATGTATAGAAGGTGTGTGCTTTAGCTACTCGGGGTTGCTTCCATCCAGATTTCAGGACGACCCCAGCATGCTGGATTAATAAACCTCTTGCTTTTTGCATCGATCTCCGTCTCTGCGTCTCTGGGAATGGGACATCCCAGATGTAAGGCTTTTCAGGTCTTACAATACATAATAGGCATTCACAATACTCTTTCTATTCTTGCTCCAGGCTAACATGCTGGGAGAGAATCCCACAGGGGAGACCTGCAGCCACCAACGGAGCTGGAGTAGCGATGGTGAGGAAGAACACTGGCTGCTCTTGCAGAGGAGCAAGCTTTGCTTCCCAGCACCCACATGGCAGCTTCCAGATATCTTCAATTATAGTTCCAAGGGGCCAGACATCCTTTTTTGGTCTCATAGTACACAGACATCCACCCAGGCAAACATTCATACACATAGATTTATGAGAGTCGAGTCTTAAGCAGCTTTCACATAAGCTTGTTGGTGTGACCCTTAAGGAATGTGAGTCCTTAGCGGCTATCTAGTCAGTGGATTAGGAGAGAAGGGCTAGGCCTGGAATGCCTCCTATAGTGCATCAAAATTCTCTCAGAGTCAAAGCAAAAGAAGCATGGAAGAAGGCATTTGCTACATTAATCATTAGTGGAATGGGAGGCTGTATTCCCAGGGAGCTATTGAGAAAAGTACAGGGAGGGGAACAGAAGTCAGGGTCAGGGCTAGCAAGGTTAAAGTACAGCTTGCAGTTGAATCCCCCATTTTAGCCTAGACACTGGACTATCAGCTCTGTGGCCTGGGGAAAAAGATAAGTCTAGATAATTTTTCATTTAGGTCTTCCAGAGTGGGTCAAGATTGAAGTCAGTCACTAAAAAGCAGCCTGAGAAAGTAGAATTCACTGCCAACAACAAGGGTGGGCAATTGGACAGAAAACTACTCCTGGGAATCCATGAGTGTAGAGGAGTTTTCTGTCTGAACAAAACCAACAGGACTTGTCCCCAGTCAGGCAGAGTGCCCTCACTTCCATTGGATGTGGACATGGCCTCTGAGGATCCAGAGCAGACATGGAGAGTGCTCGGCTATGCAGGAGAGCTCAACTGACTGACCATGAGCTTTTCTGAACCTGGACCAGGCAGACACAGAAACTGGGAAGTGCAGACTCCAGGCCCAGTCTCCAATAGCTCAGGAGAGACTTACAAAGCTTGGTCCTTGAGATTTCTGTCAGGACCAAGATATTCTACGTGTCTGAAATTAGGGTTCACGTCTCCATGAGCTCAGGCTAGAATGAAAGGGAATGGAAGCATGCCCTCTGACAGTTGCTTTAGTGCAAACATGCACACACACAGAGATGGTGGTGGTGGTGATGAAGATGATAAACATTACATTAAAAAAGAAAATATCTTCTGCTGTGCAGTTCAGAATACCAGTGTGTCCTGATGATGTGTCTTTGTCAGCAAAGTGCTCAGCATGCTGAGACATTCCCTGTTCTCCTCTGCTTTCAAATGTGGTTTAACAATAGGAGAGCCAAACAGAGGGCCAGGGAGAAGAAAGCAATGCTCAGGAGCACAGCAGGTGGGATCCAGGACCACATCTGCAAGATGGACCCAGAGGAGCCCTAGGGTACCAGACCTCCAGGAGCCACAGGAGATGGGCTGTGTGCAGTCACAGATTTACCATTTATGAGGGAAAGCCACATTTCCCTGTCTCCATTCTTACCACAGCAACAATAAAGAGTTAAATGTCTGTATATTTCCTTCTGACTGTGGCATGTAGATGCAAACCGACCCTAAATTAGAGGCAAACAGATTGGCAAAGAGGTCTTGCTCCCTGCTGGAGGCAGCATGCCTGTGTGACCTTCAGTGGCCCCTGCACATCACAGCTGTTTCTGTGGCCTCACATTATTAACAGGGAAGAGCTTTGCACCTCTTACTGCTGCAGACCACACCCCCGTTCTGACCATGTGGGAGCAGATCCATGGTCATGGAAGTCCCAGTTGTCCCCAGAGGCTGTTGGTGTGTTTTCATTCGGGACTCCCCCCTTCCCTAGGTCTTCAGTTCAGTAAGACTGTTGGTCTACAACTTCCTCAAGGCCAGTCTCGGGATTCAGGGGAGAAGGCAGGTAAGTGCCACCTTGTCTGCACTCTGCCTGCTTCCCAACCCCTCTCAGTGAAGCACACAAGGCACTCAGAGCCACTGGGGACACAGGTCCTATTTCCTCAGAAGGAATAAGAGACTATTCTTTGCAGGCTGCAGGAAGGATTGTGCTTCTCTCTAGCCTCCCAGCCCTGGAGCAGGGTGCTTAATTTAGATTTCTCCTTAAGGATCTGCTTCTAGTTGTTTCAGAAATATACCAAGGTATTTTGTTTTCATTTACTTTGGCAGCCTCTTAAATAATTTCCTAGATAATTGGACAAGACGACCCTGCCCCCAAATGCAGTGAATACACTCATGTGCGCACCCATCTTCTGGCTCTAGGTGGCAGCCACGGACCTTCCCTTGACTGGAGGTCAGAGATGAGCAGACAGTAGTCCACCGCAGTTGCTCCTTCCTTTGGTCTTACTCATTCCCCACCCTGGAAAAACAAGCTGCTCCCAGTCACTTAAGTGTACTCACCCTTGTTCCGTTTTCTCCATCAGTGGATTAATTCCATGTGAAGACTCATGAGGCCTCCAGCAGTTTGGGAGGCTGGAGGAGGCAGGCAGTAAAAAGGATGCAATGACCCAATACCAATTGAAGATTGGGAACGCTGAGTGTCAGTCACTAAAGAAGCCAAATGCATTGAACAGGGAATGAATGGGGTGAGTTACACAGTTAAATTGTTAAGGAGGAGATGATCTCCAACTGAATTTGAGCAGCAGAAATGGTTGTTTGCCATGCTGGAACAGAAGAATGATAACATAAAACTCCTTTCCAGCAAAATTAGTGATCTGGAAAAATTTAAAAAAAATTGATGAGAAGTATGGAAGTTTTTTTTTTTTTAAGATCTCTTATTTTTATTTTACGTGTGTGTGTGTGTGTGTGTGTGTGTGTGTGTGTGTGTTTGCCTGCATATATGTCTGTATACTGTGTACATGCATTGCCTCTGGAAGCCATAAGAGGGGATCAGATACTCTGGAAGGGGAGTTATAGACTACTGTTAGCCACCATATGAGTTTTGGGAATCAAACCCCAGTCCTCTGCAAGAGCCACCAGTTCCCTTAACCACTGAGCTATCTTTCCAGCTGCCAGTCCTGTGAAGATTGAGGTTCCACTCCAACACTTCTGTGTTTCAGAAGATAGCACCTGTTGCACAGATTTATTTGTGCTAATGCTTGGTGGATTTTTAACTCAGACAAAGAAATTAAAAGCACCCCATGGCACACAAGATGATTCCGCAGAAGAAAGTACTTGCTGCCAAGCTTGAGGACTTGAGTTCTCTGAAGAAAATCGGCAGAACCCCTTTGGCAGAAAAGGGACTTATACTACTTGAGACTAGGAAGGGTACATAGCCAGACCATGCAATCAGGCTCCCTGATTCCCAGGCAGGAGGTCCACATGAGGAGGCAGGATGTACACCTCTTCGATACTGACTCACTTTTTATATGAGGTGCCCTGACACCTGATAGTCAGCTAGTTGGGGGTTCCCAGGCAATGTCCCCGGAGAGCACTTGTCAGTATCTGAAAGAGAAGACCTAAGCAGAGGCTGTACTATAGCACTACACACTTACATCACAGTGTAAAATTGGCTAATTTGCTAAAAACACAAAACAAACAAAACAAAAAGAGGAGGCAAACTAGAAAAAAAACAAATTTGTACAATTTCCACTGACAATTTCCACTGAAGAGTAGAAAGCATGCATTCATTAATATTTTCTGGAGAAATTGTGATCATGTAAAAAGGTAACTTTGCCCTTAATTTATAGGAAGCTATTAGTCACATAAAAACTGTTTTATGTGACTTAAAGAGTAGGGAATAACTCTCAAGTCTAGCTCTGTGCTTGACTGGAATCTGAAGATTGTCATTTTCTCAGTCAGTAATAACTGATTTCTAGGATTTAGGTTACAATGCAAGTTACTTAAGTCCATAACAGTGGTTCTCAACCTTCCTAATGCTGTGAGCCTTCAATACAGTTTCTCATGTTGTGGTGACCCCAACCATAAGATTATTTCATTTCTATTTATAACTGTAAGTTTGCTACTGTTAAGAATTGCAATGTAAAATCTGTATTTTCTGCTGCGGTACGCCATCCACGATGTACCCAAGAAATGAACTGGGTTCCCTTGGAAGCGAACTGGGGCTGAAAAGAGAGACTAGGTGGGAGAGAAAAACGGACACCAAGACAGAGTCTCTCCGTTCAAAGCATCTCTCACTTTACTCAAGAATCTTTTTGGGTTATAAGAGGGTAGGCCCCGCCCACAGTCAGTTCTGCGCAGGTGCCTGGATTCAGTCTGAAGTTCTGGGCACTGTGGAATGTCTCAGCAGGAAGCAGGGTCCAGGTCAAGCTCAGAGGCAGTTTAGCACAACAAAGGAAGCCAGTCTTAGCTGGAGAGCCACCTTGTACATGGTTTCTGGTGGCCTGCCTCAGCAGCGGTCTGCTCTCAGCCTGAAGCGGCTGAGGGAGGGGGCTACAATTTTCCAATGGTCTTGGGTGATCCTTGCTAAAGCATCATGACCCACACACAGATTGAGAACCACTGCTCCATTCCTTATCATTCCTTATCAGAGCTATTTTGGTAAAAAGGAAAGAGAGTGAGCTAGAAACAATGTCAGATGATGCCAGTAGCTCTGCTTCTCAGTGCCCTCCCATGAGTGCAGTGACTGAAGGCACTACAGATCAGATAAAGTTGTTTCTGGACCAGTAGAGCAACATAGCCCCTCACCCAAAGTCTGCATCCCAATACCACAAGACAGGCTCACCACCACACCTAACTCAGGATGCAAGTTAAGACTTCAGTTTTCACAAGCATTGAAGCCTCTGGGAGAACCAAGAAACTAAAGGTTGTTGAGCTGCTTTGCCAGTTTACCTAGTGAAGGGGCTCTAGACGACCTAGGCATGGCAAACAGGACTCTGCAAGGCCTTACTCTTCCTCCATTCCCTCTGCCTTGATAAAAAAACTTTTAGATTACATTCCTAAAGCTTACTGCCAAGGTCCATTCCCTTATTTTGCCATTTCCTCCTCCTTAGGCTGACCATCCAAGGTCCAGCTATCAAAGTATTGAAGTCCAACAATAAAAAGCCCCTTTTGGCTGCCCTAATTAACCTGCCCAATCAAAACGGACCAACTCATCCTAGCACAGGGGTAGATAAGGGAGGAGGTTTCCCCTTAGACCTTTATAAACAGCCACTTACCTATGGGCCACATCTGTCTTCTCTCTATATCCAGAGGCAGTCCTTTGTCCCTCCTGGGCAAATATCCCTTCCTACTCTCCCTTGCTCCCTTCCCCTTGTCCTTTACTCTCTATCTCCTACCTTTGTCTTTTATTTCCTGCCTACATTCCCTCTGGGGCAAATAAATCTCCTTTGTGCTAAGAACTAGGAATTGGGGTGTCATGCCAAATTCAAGGTCCTTTTGAGTATTCCCTAGCTGGAGTTCAGAAATCAGAGTGACTCCATGCCACCAATAAGAGTAAAGACAATGGTCTCATCTACTCTCAACCCTTTGAACATGAATATCTCCAAAAGGCTCTCCAAATAACACTCTATACTCTGTTTTGTAAACATCTTAGAGGTGTGTTAAGAAATAAGTTTTGGAAAAGGACCATGTCACATTTAGCTCCACTGTGGTACTGAAAGTTTATTAATATTAATGAACGTTGATCCTTGCTACCTTCAAATCTCCACAAATATATACCACAAGTCAAACTTTTAAGAATCTACATTTATAGGAGAAAAAGACTCTGAATAGTAATATTGGGAGTAGTAGGCCTCAAACAGGAACATGATTCCTTTGACACAAAAAATTTCAGTTTAGGAATGTATCAAAGGAAGATTCAGTAAAAAAAAAAAAACCTCATTAATTGGGATAATGAGAGGATAGGGGAACTTGACAGGTTTCCTTCTGGCCGTTTAATAACTTACAGGAGTGAAGTGGAAACTTAAAGGGTTCTTAAGAAAATCANTTGTGTTGTATGGTTTTTTGCTGGAACAAGCACATGAAGGAATGTTTTGCTGAAGAGGACACAGGTGAAAATCTAAGGCAGACTCATGAAGAAACATTTTGCTGAAGCAGACACAGGAGAAAGGATATTTTACTAAAGCAAGCACAGGAAAGGACTCGTGACGAGGGATTATTTGCTAATGACAAGCATATATTGGTCTGCCTTACATTCTTAGTTGAGCTGCATTTGTAAGGCACTTCATAGAGAAAAATGCATCAAAGAACTTCTGGTGGTGTGCTGCATTTTCTTGCCACTTCCATGGACTTGGGCTGATTCCCAGAGTGATGTCAGCTGAGATAGTCTCACGTGGAGTTTTGCTATGACTCATGTGCTGAAACAAGACCCATAAAAGACACTTGATATTTGGAGGGAGTATAATAGGACTGAACAGACAGTCATGGAGGCTGAATTTGTCTTGTTTGTAGAGCTAGCTATGTAATGCTTGCTGGTCTCGCCTCTTTGCTGATCTTTACTTTGATGAGAAAGGCACAGCCAAAAACTTATCCTGGTTTTCCTGTTGGCCCTGGTTCCTCCTCCTGCTGACTCAGGCAGGCCTCAACCTCTGCTGATTCATGTTTTCTATCCCAGCTCTGCTGAACTGGACAGCTGGTGTACCCATGAAGTGTTTGTGAGTGGATTGATCTGTTGTTTCTGATCTGGGAACTGAACTGCCAATTTCCTAACAACATGCCATAGTGACAGTCACTTGTTCTCAGTAGCTTCACTATGGTTATGAATCAAGGCTGCTCACAGTGACCCATGAACATAAACATACATTTAGAAGACATTTGACAGTCACATCACATCCATATAGAAACATTGATATATGTTGCTTCCCAATTGTATCCTATGACCTCCTCAGACAAAAGTTTTTGTCCTGGATTACAGGAACAGACATGAATTCCCTTTTGTGGAGTGGGCCTTAAACCCATCTGGAAAACTGCTGGTCTTACCTATGACAGCTGAGCCACTACTAGATAAGCAGATAGATCCTTCTTAGTGTGGGGGTATTTCAACAAGCAGGGTCCATCCATAGCCAAGCAGAAATGTTGGTGACAGATCTCCACTAACAACAAGCATAGTGCCCCCTTCTGGCAATATGAAATCTGGCACTATGCTTTCCCAATCACCCTACCTGCCTATTGGGGGAGTTCTTGACTTGGCAAGACATCCCCTCCCTGCTGCCTCCACCCCCCCATAACCTTTTGCTGGAGAGAAACATGTCCTTGGTGGGGGGTAGGGAGTAACTAGTGAACCTTATATTCCTGAAGCTATTTTGAGTGCTTTATCTTCTTGTTTAAAGGGTGTCTATACAGAATGGAATATTTCAATATCAGAGGAAACTGGTATACAACATCCTATCAGGCTCTCATCCTCTTCACCCTGCGCATGTTACACCATAAAGATGCAAGAGGAGGGGGGATCGTCCATAAGAAGAGAGTGTTTGTCCAGACAGAGCTGATTTTGCCCATACCCCAAGTTCATTCCAGTTTTGGACAATGAAACTTCCTAAGGGCCTATTCACAAGATTAATGGACGCTCACAATCCCCTTCTCTACCCTCTCTTTCTTTGGCACACGAGACGTTGGCCAGGACTCAAGCTGAAGTCCTAGAGCTTCCACTGTAACATAACCATCCATCATCCCATCCAGGACAAAGGGAAGACGCTTCCTTCTCTCTCTTTTGTCTCCCATTCAGAGCCAGGAGGAATATGCCCTCCCTCCTCAGAGCAGAGGCTGACTTGGACTCCTTAAGGGACCCTTCCAAAGCATCTTCTTCTTATTGTTTTGAGAACAAATTAATCCTTAAAATCTTTTTTGTTCACCCTTGTAAACCCTTAAAAGGTTCTTTTTTTTTTTTTTCTTTTTTGGTTTTTTTCGAGACAGGGTTTCTCTGTCTAGCCCTGGCTGTCCTGGAACTCACTTTGTAGACCAGGCTGGCCTTGAACTCAGAAATTCTCCTGCCTCTGCCTCCCGAGTACTGGGATTATAGGCGTGCTCCACCACGCCCGGCTCAAAAGGTTCTTATTAAGGCTAGAGATGACAAAAATGCAAGAAACTCTCATTGTTTTTATGTTATTTTTGTCTACCCTTTTGGCTCTCTATAGTGTCCATGAAACTGCCTAGAATCTTCCAAGGTCACACATGGTACAGAAGGATACTGAATAGAAGTGGGGTTTCCATAGTTCCAAAGTCCATAGCACACAATGATTTATATAGATATAGAAGTGAACATGGTGAGCCGGGCGTGGTGGCACGCCTTTAATTCCAGCACTCGGGAGGCAGAGGCAGGCGGATTTCTGAGTTCGAGGCCAGCCTGGTCTACAGAGTGAGTTCCAGGACAGCCAAGGCTACAGAGAAACCCTGTCTCGAAAAACAAACAAACAAACAAAAAAAGAAGTGAACATGGTTTTCTGTGAGGGGCTAGAATTCCTCAGGACTTTACTGATCAGATAGGCTATCCAAACCCTCTGAACCAATGGCCATGTTTTGAGCCTTCACAAGTAACAAAAGAGGTGCAAGAGAAGCATCAGCAGCTTAAGAGAGCACAGCTAGAGCCAGAGTGGAGTTATTTTATATGGTCCTCAAACCCAAGCCAACTCGAGAGGCAGAAAATTGAAACACCTGGTATACCAAGAAGCTTTTATGACAAAACTGTACATTCACACAATCTTTGAAACAAACATGATTAAAGTTTTAAAATCAAATCAGGCGCATTGCTTACTGTTTGACAGGAAAATGAGAAAAAACAAGCAGTGGAGCTGAGAAGATGAAATAGATATTGCTTGCTGTTTTTTGTTTGTTTGTTTTTGTTTTTTAGTTACCCCAGACAGAGCTAAAACTCACTCTGCAATCAAGAATGACTTCGAAGTTATGATATTTTCTGCCTCACCTCATGAGTGCTTAGAATACTGAAACACCCTGCCACTTCATGCAATTTAGGCATTGTCAAAAATATTTAATCTCAATCCGGAACTTCTACCCTGCCTCTGAGTATTCAACAGGCATTGGGGGGGGGGCACTATTTAGCATTACACTACAAGCAGCATCAGACGAACCTACTACATTTTTCCCTTTTGTCCAATTAAAAAGGCTTTTCCTCTCAGATATAAATTGAATATAATTATAACAATTATAAAACTATAAGTTATGATATACATCTATGATGTCCAGCCCATTTATATTTGGCAACTTAGATAAAGCATTTTATCATCTATCCTATCTTGCTGAGTTTAGAATTTTGTATTTAAATAATTTTTTATTTTAGCTTATATTACCATCCTAAAAACATTTTTTAAACCTAGAACACCTTCTTAAATGCTAAACAACTTAAGTTTAATTGTGAGACTATAACTATCTAGTCTTCAACCCCATCAGAGACCTGAGAAGAAATATTATTTGAGTATGTAGGAAGTACAGGAACACAGCTTCCAAAAATTATAGACCATCTGCACCTAATAGTTTTTATAACAATGTAGCATCTATCTTCAGCCTTCTGTCCCAGAATATTTGCCAGACCTTACATGAAGCAGGAATTATGAAAGACTAACTTACCCTGTCTTGGCAACACTTAGCAGTCAACTATCTTGTGTCTATTTGTCGTTTTGGGCAGCATTCTGTCTGTAGATGAAGTTAGAGCATTTATTGCCTGGTGGCTGGCTTGCCATAATTGAAGCAACTCCATATGGAGGATATTGGTGCTCATCATCTTCTTTGAAGTAGAATGGGGTTACTGTCAGGAGCAGATCTGTCTCAGAGTCAAAAGATCATTTTTTAAATTTCATTATTTATTCACATTCCCATCATTGCCCTCTCCCCCACCCCAGTTCTTCATCCAATTCCTCCTCTCCTTGCTTCTGAGAGGGTGCTCTTCTCTTCTATCAAACTTCCCCCTTCCCTGAGTCTCTCAAGGATTAAGCACATCTTCTCCCACTAAGGCCTAACTAGGCAGACCTCTGTTATAGTTGTTCTAGGGACCTCGGCCTGGCCCGTGTATGCTCCTGCTTGGTGGCTCAGTCTCTGGGAGTTCCCTGGGGTCTGGGTAAGCTGAGACTGCTGGTCTTCCTATGGGGACACTCTCCTCTTCAGCTTCTTTAATCCTCCACCTATTCAACCATAGGGATCCCGGACTTAAGTCCAATGGTTGTGTGTAAGTATCTGCATCCATCTCAGTCAGCTGCTGGTAGGATCTCTTGGAGGGCAGCCATGCAAGGCTCCTGTCTGTAAGCACATCATAGAATCAGTAAGTGTCTGGACTTGGTGCCTTCTCAGGAGATGGATCCCAAGTTGGGCCAGTCACTGGACCACCTTTCTTCAGTCTTTTCTCCATTTTTGTAATGTATAAGTACTCTGTTGAATATACATTCTTATGCCAGGAGAGGGCATCAGATTCCCGTATATATGGTTGTGAGCCACCATGTAATGCTGGGAATAAAACTTGGGACCTCAAGGAAGGAGCTAGAGAAAGTACCCAAGGAGCTAAAGGGGTCTTCAATCCTATACGTGGAAGAATAACAGGAACTAACTAGTACCCCCAGAGCTCATGTCTCTAGCTGCATATATAGAAGAAGATGGCCTAGTTGGCCATCATTGGGAAGAGAGGTGCCTTGGTCATGCAGACTTTATATGCCCCAGTACAGGGGAACGCCAGGGCCAAGATGTAGGAGTGGGTGGGTAGGGGAGCAGGGCGGGGGATGGGGGAGGGTATAAGGGACTTTTGGGATAACATCTGAAATGTAAATGAAGAAAATATCTAATAAAAATGGGAAAAAATTTTTAAAAAGCGAATGATTCCCTGGTTCTGACTTTCCCAGCAGCCCCTTCTTCCGTCCTACATCTCATGTCCTCAGGGAGCATGGCTCTCATCATGACCCTCATCTCTGAGGGGCCGGCCAGCTGTAATTCTTCTCCACAGGAAAGCAGAAGCCTACCTTTTCCAGCAGCAGTTTCCTTCCTGGTCATGCTCTGCCCCCTCTGCACATCCTGCCGATTAGAAACATCACAAATGAGCTGGGGTCCCTTCTTCCCCTCTCCTTTAGACAGGCGGCCCTCTTCTCTGTGATCGTGGATAGCATGAAATCCATATTTTCCAGGGAGCTCTCTCATCCACCCATGACTCATCCACACTCTGCATGCACATGGTTCCTTTTGATCTCGTTGGGAAAAATAGCAGAAAGGGCTGTCTATGCCATGCTTACCAGGGATGAAAAAAAGAAGAAAAACAAAACAAAACAAAATAAATACTTGGGACCTCTGGAAGAGCAGCCAGTGCTCCTAAACTGAGCTATCTAATCAGCCCCTCATAAGATCTTTTAAAAATAAAATAATTTTAAATGCCATATATTGTAGATCTCTGATGCATTTGAAGATAATCTATTTATAGTATATCTGAATTGTTAAACTGTTTATTCCTGGCTACTTATATATTAAACATTGCATTGTAATTAACTAAACTCGTATCTAATATTACCATTAGTTTGACTTACTATTAACTTGCATTATTTAATTATCCTAAACAGTTTTTAATACCAGCTATTAAAAGGACTAGAACTAAACAATGAATTTGTACTTGTATAGACATAATGCCTGTCGAAGAGTTGAAACACACACACATGCACATATATCATGCTGTAATAAAATTACTCTCAAATTTTGTACCAGTATACAATGATCTCTGTCAATGTAGGATTCTGGCTATAAAATGCTTTAAAGACTACTCTTTTTTTTTTTTTTTTAATATGGATGTGATAGATTTAATAGCATGGTAAAATTCACTTTTTTCCAACTTTTATTAGATATTTTCTTCATTTACATTTCAAGTGTTATCCAGAAAGTTCCCTATATCCTCCCCCCTCCCGGCCCTGCTACCCTACCCACCCGCTCCCACCCCCTGGCCCCGGCGTTCCCCTGTATTGGGGCATATAAATAAAGACTACTCTTAAATAATAGGTTCAATATTCTATCCCTATTTGTCTACTTTATTATAATATTACTATATCACCCTTTATTCTTTTCAACCTTTCCCTTTCCCCAAGAAAGAAAGAGGATAGAAATGAGAAAAGGAAAGATAGAAATATCTTTATTATTTATAAAATATCTCCCCAAATGACACATATATATTGTTTTAAAAAATAATCAATCAATCCCATCTTAAAGAACTGGAATAACAGTCTCCTTAAAATTGTTTCCTGCTAAATTGGGGAGAAGAATTCCTGTTTGGGGACCCAAAAGGAAATTAGAAAAAATTGTTAGGTCAAAAGAAAGATAGCTGGCATTATTTGTTGTGCAGTCTCTATATGCTGAGAAAGTTCCAGGCTTAATTCAAGTGCTGACTGGTACAATCTGAAAGGTTGGTTGAACCAAGGTCATATGAGGTCAGTAATTCTTTTTGAAGTTGTTCTAGAAGCAAGTTTCTGGAAACAGCATCAGTTTGAGGCAGGATTGATGAAGGACTTGGAACAGCAGGTCTCAGCATCTCAGCATTCCTGAGGGTGAATCCTGTCAGGGCTGCCCTCTTTGTGTTTGTTTGTTTTGTTTTCTGTTTTGTTTTTACTTTGAAAAGAATGCTATATATTATTATATGTATTAGAGGTAATATTTGTTTCTATATTAACACAATGTATGGAATGTGAAATGTGCACAGATCAGTTAAAGATTAATTTTTGCTCCTTGTTTGAACAGGTGAAAGACAACTGTCTTTCTTTATGAGTTAGTTTGATCATATAACCAAGTTGTAATGTAAATCTTCATCCATGTCATATGAAAGTATGGCATGATGAATCTTGAGGACTCTGCAGCCAACAAGATCTGTTGGGTATGTATAGCTGGAGTTCTGGCTAGAGACATGTTTTTATGTCTCAGCCAGTTTCTGGGCTGTTCCTATGTAGATGGATCAGCAAATTATGTTACCTATCCTGTTTGATCTTCTTGAATTCTTTCTTACTGTCTGAAACCAAAATCTTCTGGGAGTCTTCCTCTATCAAATATGATTACTTTGGAAGGAGTCCAAAGCCATTTCTTCTTTTCTGTTAACACAAACATAGAGCCTCTCTCTCAAAATAGCTTGTACTTGGTCCATCAACTTGAAGTCATCAAAAGTATAGATTGATTTAATTTAGCAGCCTCTTTTTTATTTAGGTCTGCTCTGTATGACCTCTCTCATAGAGGATGTGTAATACCATTACAATCTTAGAACTCGTAACAACCTTCATTTTGATAAATTAAAACAGTTTAAAACAAAACAATTTGAAACAATTGGTATCATTTATTTGGACAGGGGATTTTCTGTGTAGCCAACACTGGCTTGGATCTGTTCTGTAGATTAGGCTGGCCTCAAACTCACAAGAAACCTATCTGTCCCTGGCTTTGTTTCCTAAGTATCACAATCAAAGACCTGGATTTATTTATTTATTTAATGCGCCATTAAATTTTTATATCAATTCTCATTTATTTATCCTCTTTTGGAGATTAATATCTTTGATAATTTAAAACAATTAAATACAAGTATTATTATTTATTAAAACAGTTTCTCTATGTAGCCCGGGCTGAACTGGTTTTCTCTGTAGATTCGGCTGGCCTGCCTCAGACTCGCAAGAAACCTATCTGTTCTTGCTTTTGTCTCCCAAGCATTGAACTCAAAAGCTTAGATTTATTAACTTATGTATATATCATTGAAAACATTTATATCAATTCTTATCTCTTCCTCCCTTCAAAATATATCTATAAACCCCTTTCTTTTTATATAGATTAAATTAATATTTTTCTCTCTATTCAACTTTATTCAAATTCCTTTTCAAGTTAGCTCTCATGAGCTGACATTAGTACTCCTGTGGGAATCCCACATCCAAAGAAGACAGGATGGCTGCTAAGAGTAGCATGAAACTCTCTCTATCTCATGTTAACTCTCATAATGACTTTCTTTTTCTGTTGGATAAAAACAAAACAATTCTGCCCCAACCCCAACTCTGGGTCCCCACATTGACTAGAAGAATATACCTTTCCTAGGGCAAAATGTTTTTTGGCAACAGAAAAACATTACTCTTAAATTTGAAATTATAACATAGAAATTATAAACATACTTTCTAAATATTCTCATATTCTCCCTTCTCTTTATAAAAAATTTAAGATTGGTGTGTATTTATTTTTTTTAATTGTTAAGGATCCTCCTAATGATTATTAAGCAAAAAACCTGTATAATGATTTTAAGGGAAAATTTGTCCTTTTGAATCTCAGATGCTTGTTTGCATGTGGCTGCATCCATCAGCAAAGGGTCCCACATTTACTCCATTGTGTAAGCCAGTATGGTCCAGAATTAAGAGATCTGTCTCCTGTCTCTGTTAATTTTTTGTTCAGAAGCTGTGTTGTGCCTGCACAATCAAGCTGACATTTGTCCTCAGCTCAGGGCTGCGCTTTAGCAGCAGTGCCAAGTAGCACCTAGGATAAGTCTAGGCTGGTTGGCATTTAGGCCTGCAGTTGAAGCTTAAGGGCTCTGTTGCCTGGCAAGCCATTTGGTTCAGTGTGTGCATCTGTGTTTTAGCTCCTGTTATGAACCCTGGAATTATGCATGCCAAATCAGCATGTATTCTATTCCTTGTCTGGAACTTCTCATGGCTTTTTGCATGGCTTGGGGAAAAGCTAATGTTGCTAAGGAAACATTTTTCCCTGTCTTCCTAATTTTAAAGGGACAGTGAGCATGTGTTTTTTTTTATTTGGGAGTCATAAATCAATTTTGTTAAAAGTGAGTTCTTGCCAGACACTGAGGTGCCAATATATTGTTGGAAAATATTTAATGTCAATCTGGGGCTTCTACCCTGCCTCTGAGTATTCAGTTCCCAAATAAAAGACACACATAACCTTTATATTTATAATAAACCTTAATCAGCACTGGAGCTAGGCAGATATCTAGATACCTAGCAGATACCAGCCTCTATACTATTATGTCTATTTCCATGCCAATAGGCTCACTATATGATTTGCCATGTTTTGTCTGGGTTTCTCTTAACTCCAGTTACCCAGCCCTTGTGGCCATTATTTTAAGAGTCTTTCCTCCATGGTATTGTCTCCTCTCTCCATCTTCCTTTCTCTCTTCGTGGTCTCAGACTCCCTGCCCAGGAACCCCAAACTCTGCCTATGTCTCTTAAGCTCAGCTATTGGCTGTCGTGTCTTTATTTAACCAATAGTTGTAAGTTATGGAGAGGGATCACATTGTACCTGCAGATTCTCTCCTTCATGGGAGCACCAGGTCTTGGGGACCATTATATAGCATTACAATATAAGTACTACATTTGGGGGTCATTTAGGGCTCTCTAATCCAGATTTCTATGAATGCCACAGAAGGCCTTGGTAAAATATGCTACATACTATGCGCAGAAATGAGGGTCTTCAAAATTATAGCCCAAAACACAGAAAAATATTCTTACGGCCCCAGACACCTTGCCAAAAGGTTCATTTTATACAACAAAATAAATAAATAAATAAATAAATAAATATTAAAAATCAGGAAACATACAAGTGCAGATTCGGTGATAAGGTAGTTATCAGAACTGTGAGTTAAATCTTATTCTGGGAGAATTCCAGAGCAGGGCTCAGAATATTCCCACCGGAAACAAGGAACTACCCGGACCTGATAATAATAATAATAATAATAATAATAACAGTAATAGTAATAATAATATTTTTGGTTTTTTAGAGACGAGTTTCTCTGTGTAGCCCTGGCTGTGCTGGAACTCACTTTGTAGACCAGGCTGGCCTCAAACTCAGAAATCAGCCTGCCTCTGCCTCCCAAGTGCTGGGATTAAAGGCATGCGCCACCACCGCCCGGCTTCTCCCCCTCCCCCCCCATAATATTATTTTACGGCCCCTTCTATTTTAAGAGAACCTGTTGGGGAAAGGTGGTTGCCACAGGATCAGACTAGCCACAAGTCAGTGAAGGGGCTGCTTGACTGACAGTTCTGGGATGGAGACCAAGACACAAAAGCCTGCTCTTGATACTTTGGCCTTTCAATGTATGTGCGAGTGTGTGTGTGTGTGTGTGTGTGTGTGTGTGTGTGTGTGTGTGTGCATGTGTCTGTGTGTGTGCTCAAAACAAACGTGAGGAAGTTCAGCACACATATGTTTTTACAAGAACTTATCAAAGCTTGACAGTACTACTAAAGTCTAGTGTCCCGTCCCCACTTTTCCCCCCTCCACCCCGCACCCAGTAGCCCTGGCGAAGGTGAGTCCTGTGATCTGTCTGTTGAGCCAGCAGGGCCTGCAATTCTGCCCAAGCTCCCATAAAAGCCGACATGGAAGCACGACATACTGTGTGAGCTTCACTTTCTGTGAAAGCCCTAAGGAAGAACCTCCCAGATAGACACATTAGCTTAACATCCAGTTTTACCAAGGACCAGGGACCTAATATGGAGAAGTAGACCAAGCCATATAGTCCACACATTTCCCCAAGGCTTCCGGAGCTACTGGGGGATCTTTTCTTACTCCCCGCAAATGAGTTCCCTTAGTGAACTGCCATCCCTTCTCTAGGAAGATAATTAAGCAAGGACGGAGGACTCAGCTAAAATACAAAGTGGAAGCCCTTTCTATACCCGACTTGGGAAGAGCCATCATTTCCTTCAAATAATTCCTGCTCATTGCAGCTCTAATCTGCCCTCAGTTTCTCCCCTCAGGTTCTCAGCCCATAGCAACAGGTGTGTAACGGAAGTCAGGACTGTGCGCTCCGGAGTACAGTCCCCACTGGAAGAAAGCCCTAGTGGTTGAGACACTCTCCTTCCGGAACTGTAGGGGTCTCCAGCTCAGAGTCTGAGGACGGAACTGTAGGGGTCATCAGCTCAGAGTCTGAGGACGCGCTCTCTGAACTACAAATCTCGCGCGACTTCGATGCATTCCGCTCATGGAGCATCAAAACAGCAGCTACCGGACTCCTGTGGGACCTGAGGAGAAAAAACGGGAAGGTCAGTGCTTTGTAAGAGTGGTGGGTGGGCCACAGCCATGAAGGAAGGAGTGTTCCCCCCACCCCCGTCCCCCCACCCCCACCCCGAGAGCTGACAGAACAGGCGCGGTGCCCTTGCCCACGCGCATGCCCTCGCTGCTTCACCATCCTTGACATCACGGCAACTTCGAGCCACACTAGGCCCCATTTCCTCAGTTTCAGGTTCTAAAGCACAGATGGCCTTACCAGATGGAGAGGGAAGAAATGAGGGAGAGAGTGGACCGGGCCAGCCTGGGTCGGGAGCCGCAGCAGCGGAGCAGAAGAATTAAGTGGAGAAGGTGGGCCTGCTGCTGCCGCTGCAGGCCTCATGGATAACAGCAACCAAGAGGAAAATGGCGCCACTGGCTGTGACCAGAAGAAGGAGAAGCAGCCAGAGGAGCCAGGTCTCAAGGATGCTGTGGGCACCGAGGATGTGCAGTCTGCACTGGCGCTGGTAACCCGTGTACACTCTATGCCACTTAGAGTGTGTCCTGGAGAGCCGATTTCAGTTAGGGTTTCCCGGGTACGGCCTATGCCACATATGGTGCCCTGCGTACAGTCTGTGCCACATGTGGTGCCCTGTAGACAGCGTATTCCACATTTGGGGCCCCGTAGACAGCGTATTCTACATTTAGGGCCCCATAGACAGCATATTCCACATTTGGGGCCCTGTAGACAGAGTATTCCACGTTTAGGGCCCCATAGACAGCATATTCCACATTTGGGGCTCTGTAGACAGTGTATTCCACGTTTGGGGCTCCGCAGACAGCATATTCCACATTTGGGGCCCTGTAGACAGTGTATTCCACATTTGGGGCCCCGTAGACAGCATATTCCTCGTTTGGGGCCCCATAGACAGTGTATTCCACGTTTGAGGCCCCATAGACAGCATATTCCATGTATGGTGCCCCGTGGACAGCCTATGCCACCTATAGTTTCCCATGTGCAGCCTATGCCACCTATAGTGACCCATGTGCAGCCTATGCCACCTGTAGTACCCTCTGTACCAACTGTTCTACCTATGGTGCCCCACATACAAGCTATGCCATCTATGGTGTCCCATGGGCAGCCTATTCCACCTATGGGGTCCTGTATGCAGCCTATGCCACCTATGTTGCTCTCTGTACAGCCTATGTCACCTATGGTGCTCCATATACAGGCTATGCCACCTATGGTGCCCCGTGTACATCCTATGCCACATGTGGTGACCCATGTACAGCCTATGCCACCTATTGAGCCCTCTGTACAACTTATGCTACCCCTTGTGCCCTCTGTACAACTTATGCCACCTTTTGTGCCCTCTGTACAGTCTATGCCCCCTATGGTGCCCTGTGGACAGGCTATACCATATATGGTGTCCTCTGTACAGCCTATGCCACCTGTAGTGCCCCGTGGATGGCTTATGCCACATATGATGCCCTGTGGTCAGCCTATTCAACCTATGATGCCCCATGTACAGTCTATTCCACCTATGGTGCCCTGTGGGCAGCCTATGCCACAAATGGTGACCCATGTGCAGCCTATGCCACCTATGGCTCCCCATGGGCAGCTTATGCAACATATAGTGACCCATGTACAGCCTATGCCACCTATGGCTCCCCAAGGGCAGCCTATGCCACCTATGGCTCCACATGGGCAGCCTATGCCACATATGGTGACCCATGTACAGCCTATGCCACCTATGGCTCCATATGGGCAGCCTATGCCACGTATGTTAACCCATGTACAGCCTATGCCACCTATGGCTCCCTGTGGACAGCCTATGCCACATATGGTGACCCATGTGCAGCCTATGCCACCTATGGCTCCCCATGGGCAGCCTATGCCATGTATGTTAACCCATGTACAGCCTATGCCACCTATGGCTCCCTGTGGACAGCCTATGCCACATATGGTGACCCATGTACAGCCTATGCCACCTATGGTTCCCCATGGGCAGCTTATGCCACATATGGTGACCCATGTACAGCCTATACCACCTATGGCTTCCCATGGGCAGCCTAGGCCACGAATGGTGACCCATGTACAGCCTATGCCACCTATGGTGCCCTGTAGACAGCTTATGCCACCTATGGTACCCTGTGTAAAGCCTATGTCACATATTGTGCCCTGTGTACAGCCTATGCCACCTATAGTGCTTCATGTACATCCTGTGCCAGACACTGTGCCCCACAGACATCCTGTGCCAGGCACTATGCCCTTTGTGCAACCTTTGCCAGTCATGGTGCCCAATTTACAGCCTGTGGTAGTAAGGATGCTTGGAGTACAGCTTATGCCATATATGGTGCCCCATGTACACCTTATGTCAGTAATGGTGACTGGTATACAGCCTGTGCCCACTTCTATGCCACATGTGCAGCCTATGGCAGTCATTGTGCATTGGGCACAGCCCATGACCATTCCTGTGCCACATGCACAGCATATGCCAATCAGTAGGCCCTGGGCACAGCCCATGCCCACTCCTGTGCCACATGTGCAGCCTATGGCAGTCATTGTGCTTTGGGCACAGCCCATGACCATTCCTGTGCCACATGCACAGCATATGCCAATCAGTAGGCCCTGGGCACAGCCCATGCCCACTCCTGTGTCACATGTGCAGCCTATGGCAGTCATTGTGCTTTGGGCACAGTCCATGCCCATTCCTGTGCCATGTGCACAGTGTATGTCAATCAGTAGGCCCTGGGCACAGCCCATGCCCACTCCTATGCCACATGTAAAGCCTATGGCAGTCATTGTGCTTTGGGCACAGCCTATGCCCATTCCTGTGCCATGTGCACAGTGTATGTCAATCAGTAGGCCCTCGGCACAGCCCATGCCCACTCCTGTGCCACATGTGCAGCCTATGGCAGTCATTGTTCTTTGGGCCCAGTCCATGCCCATTCCTGTGCCACATGCACAGCATATGCCAATCAGTAGGCCCTGGGCCCAGTCCATGCCCATTCTTGTGCCACATGCACAGCATATGCCAATAAGTAGGCCCTTGGCACAGCCCATGCCCACTCCTGTGCCACATGTGCAGCCTATGGCAGTCATTGTTCTTTGGGCCCAGTCCATGCCCATTCCTGTGCCACATGCACAGCATATGCCAATCAGTAGGCCCTGGGCCCAGTCCATGCCCATTCTTGTGCCACATGCACAGCAAATGCCAATCAGTAGGCCCTCGGCACAGCCCATGCCCACTCCTGTGCCACATGTGCAGCCTATGGCAGTCATTGTGCTTTGGGCACAGCCTATGCCCATTCCTGTGCTACATGCACATCATATGCCAATCAGTAGGCCCTCGGCACAGCCCATGCCCACTCCAGTGACACATGTGCAGCCTATGGCAGTCATTGTGCTTTGGGCACAGCCTATGCCCATTCCTGTGCCATGTGCACAGTGTATGTCAATCAGTAGGGCCTGGGCACAGCCCATGCCCACTCCTGTGCCACATGTGCAGCCTATCGCAGTCATTGTGCTTTGGGCCCAGTCCATGCCCATTCCTGTGCCACATGCACAGCATATGCCAATCAGTAGGCCCTGGGCCCTGTCCATGCCCATTCTTGTGCCACATGCACAGCATATGCCAATCAGTAGGCCCTGGGCACAGCCCATGCCCACTCCTGTGCCACATGTGCAGCCTATGGCAGTCATTATGCTTTGGGCACAGCCTATGCCCATTCCTGTGCCACATGCACAGTGTATGTCAATCAGTAGGCCCTGGGTACAGCCCATACCCACTCCTGTGCCACATGTGCAGCCTATGGCAGTCATTGTGCTTTGGGCACAGCCTATGCCCATTCCTGTGCCACATGCACAGTGTATGTCAATCAGTAGGCCCTGGGTACAGCCCATACCCACTCCTGTCCCACATGTGCATCCTATGGCAGTCATTGTGCTTTGGGCACAGCCTATGCCCATTCCTGTGCCACATGCACAGCATATGCCAATCAGTAGGTCCTCGGCCCAGCCCATGCCCACTCCTATGCCACCTGTGCAGCCTATGGCAGTCATTGTGCTTTGGGCACAGCCTATGCCCATTCTTGTGCCACATGCACAGCATATGCCAATCAGTTGTCCCTGGGCACAGCCCATGCCCACTCCTGTGCCACATGTGCAGCCTATGGCAGTCATTGTGCTTTGGGCACAGCCTATGCCCATTCCTGTGCCATGTGCACAGCGCATGTCAATCAGTAGGCCCTGGGCACAGCCCATGCCCAATCCTGTCCCTGATTTTCAGCCTGTTCTAATCAGTAGGCTCTGGGCACAGCCTACGCCCATTCCTATGCCCCATGTACAACATATGCCAGTCACTGTCCCCCAGGCACAACCTGTACCAGCTACGATACCTAGCATACCACATATGCCAATGCCTACTGCACAGCCTATGCCAGTCAGGGTGGCTTGTGTACCGCCCATACCTCTTACAGTACCCCGTGTGCAGACTATGCCATGTTCAGTGAGCAATATGCAGCCTGTTCCAGTTACAAGACCCCATGCACAGCCTGTGCCAGTTACAATGCCCTATGTACAATCTATGCGAGTTACAGTGCCTCATGCATGCCATATGCCAGTTACGAGACCCCATGCACAGCCTGTGCCACTTACAATGTCCCATGTACAATCTATGCAAGTTACAGTGCCTCGTGCATGGCCTATGCCAGCTACAATACCCCATGCACAATCTGTGCCAGTTACAAGGCCCCATGTACAATCTATGCAAGTTACAGTGCCTCTGGCACAGCCTATGCCAGCTACAATACCCCATGTACAACCTGTGCCACAGCCTATGCCTGTTTCAGTGTCTACTATACAGCCTGTGCCAGTGCTGATGCCCCACCACCACCTCCAGGACAGATTTACAGAGCCTCAGCTGCAGGAGCTGGAACGGGTTTTCCAGAGAAATCACTATCTCAGTGCTGAAGAAAGGTAAGTACATAGCTTGGCTTCAGTGATTTAAGGAGGGAGCAAGCTGGGAAAGAGAGGCCTCTGACCTTCTGGCAGGTGTCCTTGGTGTCTTCATTTATTAGAAACTTTAAATTACATTTTAAGTGTTTTTTATTGTCTGGGTTTATTTTATTTTTTTCATCCGGGATGGAGGCAAGATGTGTACCTCTTGTTTGGATGTCAGGGCCCAGCTTTAACTGACTTGCTCCTCTTCTTCCAGTGTGTGGGCCCTGGGCTCAAAACCAGGCTCTCCTGCAAGCTGGTTTATCTGCTGAGTAATCTTTTCTGCCTCCATATTGCCTTCTAAGGCTAAAAACTCAGAGAAGTCATGCAGCCTGCCAGACCCTTCCTTGCTGTCCTAGGGCTCTGGGACGGGAGTGAGAGTTCTGCTAAAGGCAGTGCTGCCTGTAGTATCTACTTGGAGCAAGTGAAACCTTTGTCAGTGTCTGCTGGTTAGGAGGGTCCTCAGATTCCCGAGATGTGGTTGGGATGACATGGGGTGACAGTCACTCAATGTGCTGATACATCTTTATATCCTGGTTTTTCTCTCTCTGTTTCTTAATATAAACACATCGGCGGGACCTTTCTCTTTACTGCTGGTGTAGTTTCTGAAAATTGTGTGCTCTGCCTAAAGACAATTGTACATAAAGATAAGCTTCAGTGCTGGCTATGGTGGCTTCTGCCTGTAGTCTCAGCACTGAGAAGGCCAAGCATGGGCTATGGTGGTGAGTTCTGCAGGCCCAATCTGCAGATAAGAACCCTAAGTCAACAGAGAAAAATAACTTGTTTCTCAGACCAGGCATGTCTGTGTCCCAGTACTTAAAGGTGAAGGAAGAGGACATTCAAGGTCGTCTTTAGTTATGAGACTAAAACCAGCCCACTGCCAGGAGGTTTTTTCTGCTGCTCCTTTAGGGCTAAGTTTTCTTTTTTTGGTTTGTTGGGTTTTTTTTGTTTTGTTTTGTTTTGTTTTGTATTTTTTGTCTTGTATCTCTTTCCTTCTTATTGTGTCCTGCAGGGTCTCCAAACTGTAGCAGGGATAGCCTGGAAAGTGCAGGGACCACTTGTTTCTGTCTCCCTCCTGCTGAGAGATTTTGTAACATTTCTTTTGTGTCTGGTGTGATTTTTCATTTTATTTCTTGGAACTGGTGAGGTGGATCAGCACTTAAAATGTCCTGCTAGCCTGGGACCAAGTCCCTTAAGGCTTGTTCTGATCTTCACAGGTACACTGTGGCCACAGGCAAGTGTGTGCATGTACACACACACACACACACACACACACACACACACACACACACACAGTGGCACAAATGCATGCACTCGCATGCAGTCACACAGTAAATGAAGCAATGTAGCACGTAGTTTTTCTGATGATCATCATGCTGGACATCATTATGTGCTCACTGAATGTTAGGAGTCCTCATGGGATCTCCAGGAAGTAATCCTCTTTTATTTGCCTTTCTCCTTCTATGATTGCAGAGGTTTTCACACAGGGTTTTCACGTGTGCACTTGTTTATGTAGATCTTTGTATTGTGTTCATTTGAGACAGCTTTGAGCTCCAGCACAGCCAGTATTAAGAACATTTCCTCTTTCTATATTAGTGGTTTTCAAGTGTGTGATTAGATATGGGCTTAGGGTTTTATGTCTATTGATAGCACCTTTCAAATGAATCACACTTACTTGTACAAATTGAGTGTCCTAGAGGGTAGGATATTGACACAAATATTTTCTTAAATATAAACTGTCCTTTATGCTTTACTTCATCTGTGGTGCCAAATATTGACCTTCTGTCATTTGTTGTCTTAGAAAACAGCTGGCAAGGTGGATGGGTGTGACTGAGGCCAAGTTGCAGGTGAGTAAGAAACAACAAGCCATTTGACACCACAGCCATTGGAGAACTTCCCTCCTGGCTCAGATATTATGGTTGTGCTCCGGAAGTTACACTGTTCATTTTGTCTCACTGTAGGTCAAAATGACTAATTTTATGCATTTATTTTAAAGTCTCTCTCTCTCTCTCTCTCTCTCTCTCTCTCTCTCTGTCTCTCTCTCTCTAGCTCACTCTCTGTGTGAGTGTGTATGTGTGTGTGTGGGTGGGTGTGTGTGTGTCTGCCAGCCACATGTTTGTGTAGCTATGGATGTCAGAAGAAGATTCTCAAAGCCCAAGTTGGAGTTGCAAGTCATTGTGAGCCTGGAAGCATGGTTTCTGGGAATGGAATTCAGCTTCTGTGGAACCACAACAGTTCTTAATCTTTGGACCATTTTGGAGGGCACACCAAATTAATCTTTCAGAACTGTTGTTTTTGCGGGTAGAAAGTAAAATCAGAAGGCTCACTATGCGGACTGGGCACATTTCAAATGGAATGTACTTTGCAGTGACAATTTGAATTTATGGTAGTTCCCAGGCAGAGCCTAACACTCAGAAAGCTGATAAGTTAAATAGAGACATGTGGGAATGTGGAAATGACACATTCGAATTGGCTGGTCCTCTTGCTAGTGCCTAGTGAAGCCATGCAGATGAGGACACCCATCATGGTAACTTTCAGAACAACACAGGTGCATCTGCTTGAACGTGCTGATGAGTATCTGCAGAGGCCTCCACTGTAGAGACAGAAACCAGGTGTGCAATATTTGGTCGATAGTCTAGGAAATATTTTACAAAACTGGGGCCAGAAGCCTGGGATTCCCACAATCTAGGCAGGTCCTGGAACCCATACCAGGCCTTCGGCTCCTCAGAGAATTACAGCAGTGAGACACCAGGTTATTCTGAGCAAGATGATATTAATATAAATTTAATTGATATAAATTATAGAGGTCAACTAATATTACCTGATGTAGTTTCTGAATTATAATCCTGATTATGATACAGAACAAATCCCTGTTCCCTCTCATTGTAGAGATGGTTTGAGAAGAGGAGAGAGGAATTCAGAAGAGGACAAAGATGAATGATGATGCCCCTCTGGGAACCCAGTCCACCTTTCTCTGAAGATGGCACAGGAGCCCTAGTGTTCCACCCTTGACCAGGAGCCACTTGCAGATGACTGCTGTCTTCCACCAACAAGTTATTGCATCTTTATTTCTTAAGCACTTGCATGTGAAATAAATAGATTCTCAGTTTGTTTGTTTGTTTTTGCCTCATGTGTCTGATGGATTGGTATGGTAGGTGTGGCCTTTATCAAGGAAATGCCATTTAAAGACGGCTACAAGTTGTCCTTCAGTGGGGTGATGTTGCTGAGTGACCATCAGTTGCCATTTAATATAACAGAAGGCTGTCACATGTCACAGAGAGTGTGCATTGACCCACACATTGTTTTTGTCCTCCTAACACAATTTTCTCCCCATTTGAGATGGCACTTTTAAAGGGATATGTCTAAATTATACAGTTCTCAAGGTTTCAGAAACAACCTAATTCTTTTTTTTTTAATTTAATTGGAATTCTTTTATTTTTATTAGATATTTTCATTTACATTTCAAATGGTATCCCAAAGGTCCCCTATACCCTCCCCACACCATGCTGCACTACCCACCCACTCCCACTTCTTGGCCCTGGTGTTCCCCTGTACTGGGGCATATAAAGTTTGCTAGACCAAGGGGCCTCTCTTCCCAATGATGGACAACTAGTGCAACATATGCAGCTAGAGACGTGAGCTCTGGGGGTACTGATTAGTTCATATTATGAAACACCCTAATTCTGAAAATAGTTTTC
>LR754606.1:0-38959 GCA_902729485.2 Mus minutoides | reverse complement strand
AAAAAAAAAAAAAAAAAAAAAAAAAAAAAAAAATTGAGTTTGAGCCGGGTATGATGGTACACACCTATAATCCCAGTACTCAAGAGACAGAGGTAATCTAAGTACATCCTAGTCTACATATCGAGTTCCAGGACAGCCAGGGCTACCTATATAAAGAGAACATCAAAACAATGAAACAGCTGTGCGTGGTGGCGCACGCCTTTAAACCCAGCACTTGGGAGGCAGAGGCAGGCGGATTTCCTGGACAGCCAGGGCTATACAGAGAAACCCTGTCTCCAAAAAACAAACAAACAAAAAAACAAACAAACAAAAAAACAAAAATAAAAACAATGAAACAAAGTAAATAAAAATATTTGAGGGCTGGAGAGATGGCTCAGTGGTCTTGAATTCAATTCCCAGCAACACATGGTGGCTCACAACTATCTTTAAAGAGGTACAATGCTCTTTTCTGGTGTGTCTGAAGATAGCTATAGTGTATTCACATACATAGAGTTAATTTTTTTTAATTTTTATTTTATTTTATTTTAAAGACTTATTCATTTATTATATATAAGTACACTGTAGCTGTCTTCAGACACACCAGAAGAGGGCATCAGATCTCCTTACAGATGGTTGTAAACCACCATGTGGTTGCTGGGATTTGAACTCAGGACCTTTGGAAGAGCAGACAGTGCTCTTAACCACTGAGCCATCTCTCCAGCCCCCATAGAGTTAATTTTTTAAAAAAATCTTTAAAAACATTTTTTCCCAGGCAGTGGTGGCACATGCCTTAAATCCCAGCACTTGGGAGGCAGAGGCAGGCAGATTTCTGAGTTCAAGGCCAGCCTGGTCTACAGAGTAATTTCCAGGACAGCTAGGGCTAAACAGAGAAACCCTGTCTCGAAAATCCAAGCACATGCACACACACATACACACACACACATGCACATACGCACACTTTCTTATTTGAGTTTGACCTGGCAAGATTGGCCAAAGCTCCCATAGGAGGCACTTAGGGCTTACTTGGACCCTCAGGGTAACTGACAGTGACAAGAAAGCCTGGCATCCCTGCTGCCTGGCATCCCTGCTTATTCATTTTAACTGTCCCCGCTTCCTTAGTCATCTGCTTACCTCTGCACATGGATGGGCACATGAGTCACTCCAGGAGAGCCTACCTAAAAGCCTGACCATCTCATTCTTCAAGACCAAAGTCACAAAGGTAAGAGTAACTAAAGCAGCTTACTGCCAGCCCTCCTGGCGCCTTGTTCCAGGTCTCTAGTCATTATCTTAAACTGGAGTCACCTGGATTCCAGGACCAGCAGAGCCTCACAGGACAAGACCATCCCTCAGATAAAAGGAATTGTCCACAATGGTGAGGCTGCCCTCTGCAACAGGGATAATACTTATCTTCTAGGAACCAACAGGGATAATAATTATCTTCTAGGGACCAGTTTGCTCCCCTGAAGCAATAAGGACACCTTCAAGTCACCATGCAGAACTATAACCAAAGTGCTGATCAGCAGACCACAGTTTTGAGGCAGACAAGCATAGGGATTGTTTAGCAATCTGGGACTCCACTTGATTTGGGCTATCTGCCCAGCACCCTCCTAACACTGCACGTAGCAACCTGCATCACACTGCACTCACACCCCTTCCAGACATCCCTTAGCAACGCCTTGGCTGCTTTCTTTGTGTCAAACACATCCTGCAGCAGTACATCCAGTGACTTGAAGCAGGATCCTGAACCAACCCGAACTGGTTTGGAGTGCATGCACACCAAGGCACACTGAGAGAACTTTTAGAGAAAATCTCCTGTTACCATGCCACACCTGTACATGACTGAATGTACATGTAATTAAAATCAGATAGACGCATTGTCATGGCCGCACACAACTTTAATTCTGGCACTCAGAAGACAGAGGCAGGAGGATCCCTTGAGTTTGAAGCCAACTGGGTCTACATAGTGAGATCTAGGCCAGGCTACATAGCCTGCCCAGTCTATGTAGTTTGCCTCCTAGACAAACAAAAAGTAAGTAAATAAATGAGATCAGATGCATCATGGGGAAAAACACACATGTTGAAGAAAGGATTATATAATTCAAGCCTGTCAATCAAAACACAAAACCACGAATGCCCCACCCCTAATGACCAGGCCTCTTCCTGAACCGGCCCCCCCAAATATAACCTGATGCTCTCCTGAAGTATATACTGTGCTGTCTCTTTTTTTTTTTTTTAAAGATTTATTTTTTTTAATTATATGTAAGTACACTGTAGCTGTCCTCAGGCATTCCAGAAGAGGGCGCCAGATCTCATTAAGGATGGCTGTGAGCCACCATGTGGTTGCTGGGATTTGAACTTATCACCTTCGGAAGAGCGGTCGGGTGCTCTTACCTGCTGAGCCATCTCACCAGCCCTGTGCTGTCTCTTTTAAATGGCTCCTTTGCTCTTTGTGTGTGCTTTTCCAGTTCTTTGAAAGGCATCAAGAACCTGGGAACACCCAGCCAGAGGAGCCTGTAACACTTTGAGTAGGACCACTTCATTCTGGAAGCTTCTTCCCTCTGCTGCAACCTTCATCGACTTAAACCCACAGCTCTTGTCAGCTCTCTGAAGACCCCTGTTACCTTTTCCTCTTTCCAGGGTGCACACAGGTTAAATCTTTCTCTGCTTCCTACCATTGCTTGCCTCTCTGACTAGCAGTGGGATGGTTAGTCCACTTAGGCGCCAGAGAGCAGGCTTTTGTCTTAAAACTCTGGGAAAAGTTCAAAGCTGTTTGGCTCATGATGTAATAAATACAAGTCAGTCTTAGGAGCATATTCCTTAATCCATGTCAGACCTTTAGGAGTCTGTGGTCGTTTGAGTAAAAATGGCCCCCATAGGCTCTTAGGGTGTGGCACTATTAGGAGGTGTAGCTTTGTTGGAGGAAGTGAGTCACTGGGGGTGGGCTTTGAGGTTTCAGAAGCTCGAGCCAGGCCCAGTGGCTCACTGTCTCTTCCTGCTGCCTGCTGATCCAGATGTGGAACTCTCAGCTACCTCTCTAATGACCAGTCCTCTGCCTGCTGCCATGCTTCCCACCATGAGGACAATGGACTAAACCTCTGAACTGTAAGCCAGGCCCAATGAAATGCTTTCCTTTATAAGAGTTGCCGTGGTCATGGTGTCTGGTCACAGCAATAAAACCCTAAGACAGCCTATAGCCCTTTTTAGGCAACTTATTGAAAACCCCTACCTCTTACATCCCAGGCACCTCACCCCAGACTGTAAGAAGAAATAAACACCTGCTTGCTGGGCAGCTAATGTTCGGGCTACTTGTTATGCAGCAAGAGATAACTAATACAAGTACCTTGAGGAACCAAGTGGGCTTTGTGCTTATCCCTATCTCATCTGCTGCCTGGGTCATTGCTTGTGTTTTCTCCCAGGAAGCCAGGGAGCAGCTCCAAACCCAGCACAGGAGCTGGTGCTTCTCCATTTGCTTTCTGAATCATTTCCCGCCCTGTTCTCCGCCACACTCTAAGACCCTACCTCAAGCTTCTAAATCAGCCCGTGCTTCAGCTTAAGTGACACAATTTCTCTCCAGCCAGGAGTGCTTGAAGAAGATGTGTTTCTTCTGTGACTGATCCCCGCCCCCACCCCCACCCCTGCTTTGTTGTGGCTTCTGGTAATTGACTCTCACTGGATCCTAATTAAAGAGCCGACTTCATCATTTTCCATCTTTTTCCCAAAATGGAATAAAAAGAATCTCTTTCCAGCAAACGCAGCCTCTTCTTGCTTGAGCTTGCCGGGTTGTGTCAGAAAGGGAGTCCTGGAACCTTGACCCTCCCTCTCCAAGTATATCCCACCACCCAGTCCCAGGGTGAGGCACGCATTGTTCCCCATGACCTCAGCTCTGCTTTCATCTCAGATCTCACACTGGTCATGAAGTTGCTGAAGCCCCTGGAGATTCAGGAACCCAGTGTAGCCACCAACACAAGAGAGTTGGTGCTGGCCTCCACTTTCCTGCAAGACAGTCCTGCTGGCCTGTACCGGTTCATCTAGGGTGGAGAAGGTAACTCCATCTCTTGGGGATGAAGAAGTTGGGCCTTTCAAGTCCAAAACATCTCCTGCCTGTCACCATGTGAACTTATATTTATGTTTATTCAGGAGAGACAGGAAAATGTCCCTCGGAGAGGCCTGATTCTTGACTTCTGCACCCTAAATTCTGAGAACCACCAAGGCAGTTCCATATGAAATCAGCAGCCTTTCTTACTCACTGGATGACAACACTCCTGAGGCCTCTTGCAGCTGTAGCCTGGGCCCAAGCGTCTTGGCCTGCTGTAAGAGGAAGGCCTTCTTGAGGACAGCTTTGGGTCAGGCCTGGGCTGAGGGCTCCTCCGCAGACACTTAGAAATGTGCGGTATGAGCTCATTACACCAGCTGCTCTACAGAGGCAAAGTCTTTAGGCAGTTGGCTTGGGTCGGGTCATCCTACTGTCCAGAGATGTCCCATGATCCAGGGCAAAGGACATGCTCTAGGCCTGCTGAGTTGGCCTGAAGCCTGGGCCTGCACCCTCCTCAGTCTGGACACAGTCTATCTAGCGCTCCTCAGCAGAGCTTCTGTCTGATAAAGCTAAGTAGTAGAAAACAGTCAGAGCTGTGTGGGATCCCCTCACTGTCAACCCTGCCCAGGCCCTGTCACTGGGCCAGCTGCTGAACTAGGCTGCCCTGAAGAAGGGAGGTCAGCCTACAAGCCCTCTATGAGTCTTTACTAATTTAACATTCATCTCTTCCTACAGCCTGTCTGCAGTAGAGTCTCTCTAGTGGAATCTCAGGTGAGGAGAGAGGTCTTTGGGCAGATAAGTGGGATGCAGGTCTATGCTTTTAAAATTGTTGTGCAGGGGCTGGAGAGATGGCTTAGTGGTTAAGAGCACTGACTGTTCTTCTGAACGTCCTGAGTTCAAATCCCAGCAACCACATAGTGGCTCACAACCATCTGTAAATAGATCTGATGCCCTCTTCTGGAGTTTCTGAAGATAGCTACAGTGTACTTACATATAATAAAATAAATAAATAAAAATAATTTTAAAATTGTTGCACAGGGGCATCCTGATAGATAGTCTTTTTGTTTTGCTTTGTTTTTGAGACAGGGTCTCACTATGTAGCCCTGGCTGTCCTGGAACTCACTCTGTAGACCAGGCTGGCCTTGAACTCATAGAGATCTGCCTGCCTCTGACTCCCGAGTGCTGGGATTAAAGGTGTGCATCACTGTGCCTGACTGATAATCTTATAACTGATGTCATCTCAGCCTACCAGTGCCAGCGCATCAGCAATCCGAGTACTGGGGGGGCATGGGCCTCCCCCATGCCCTCCAGCTCAAGGCCCCAGGCAGTGGTGGGGAGGGTGGCAATGCAGAGAGGGATATCCTGGGTCAGATCTTTTTATTATCAACAGAATGTTCTAAGACACGACAGTCTTTCTCATTCCCACCACACTGGAATTTTAATCAAATATTAAACCTTTTTTTTTTCCTGTTCTGAATTTCTACATTTGTATCAAAAAAGAAAATGTTGTCCTTGTGTAGCCAAAGAAAAGTCACGGTCATTTCTTAAGTGTATAAGAACTTCCTTTGGGGAGGAAGTGGGGTTGAGAAAGGATCTCACTAGCTCAGGCTAGTCTCAAACTCATGACTCCTGCCTCAACTTCCCAGCCGCTAGCTGTTAAATTACAACTGTGTACCCTGACGTCCAGGTTTCCATAAGAACAACAAAAAGGGGCGGGGGGGGGGGGCTCTGGAGAGATGGCTCAGGGGTTAAGAGCACTGACTGCTCTTCCAGAGGTCCTGAGTTCAATTCCCAGCAACCACATGACAGCTCACAATCATCTGTAATGGGATCCAGTGCCCTCTTCTGGTGTGTCTGAAGACAGCACCAATGTACTTACATACATAAAATAAAATCGAGAGAGAGAGAGAGAGAGAGAGAGAGAGAGAGAGAATGAATAGCATCAGAAAGCCATGGTAGGAGGGAAACTTACACGGGTGGGGGTGTGAATGAGTCAGAATGGAGGTTCCTCAAAAAGCTAAAAATAGATCTACCATTCAAACCAGCCAGTCCACTCCTAGGTATTTACCCAAAGGACTCTGAGTCAATGTAGCCCAGAGGTACTTGTGTATCAGTATTTACTGCAGCTGTAGCTACCCTTGCCAGGTTACAGAGCCAACCAGGAAAACGCAGTATACATGCACCAGTCATTTTTCACCCAAACATGAAGAATGACATTAGTAGCATTTTCAGGAAATGGCTGTAACTGGAGATAATTATAATAAGCAAATTAAGTCAATCTCAGAAAAGCAGTTATCAGGGCTTCGTTCATTTGTGGTTCTTTCAGAGGGAAAGGGGAAGAGGTAGAGGGACATGGGAGGGACATACTCAAAATATGTTAAATTTATATGTGAAAATGTCCTTATGTCACCCAGTGTCATGTACAATATGCCAGTGGGGAAAGGAAAGAAAACCAATCGTAAAAACATAATAAATAAATAAATAAATAAATAAATAAATAAATAAATAAATACTGAAGCTGAGGCGACGGCCAGTGGTTAGAGCACCTGTTGCTCCTGCAGAGGACCCAGGCTCAGGTCTCAGCACATACCTGGTGGCTCACAACCATCAATAACTCCAGTTCTGCGGGATCAGATGCAGCTCTCCAGGGAGTTAACCGACCACACAGAGAGGGTCAGTAAAATTGCACGCAGAAGGAGACAGAAGGGAAGGGGAAGAGAAAGAGAAAGAGAGAAAGCCAGAGTGCAGAGACAGAAGTGCGGGTGGAGAGAGAAGAGAAAGAGGGAGAAAATCAAAATGTCTGAAGAAAGCTCTGAGCTGTAAAGTTCAGGTTAGAGAGTGGGGTAGGCCAGCCATGCCCTGTTGGTAGGCACTGAGGGATGCTGGAAGAACCCTGAGGCCAGGTCTGATTTGGTATGTAAAATAGGCATGTCCAGGTTCTGAATTCCAACACAAAACACTCGAACATATAAGATAAAATAAAATGAAATAAGATAAAATAAATCTAAGGCAGGGTTTCATTATGCAGCCTTGTGCAGAACTTGCTATGTTGACCAGGCTGGTCTTGAACTCACAGAGACCTGCCTGTCTCTGTCTCTGTGCTGGAATTAAAGGAATTAAAAAATATATATATTAATTAAGCTGGTTGTTAGTGGTACAAACCTTTGATCCCAGTACTCAGGAGGCAGAGGCAGGCATCTACAGAGTGAGTTCCAGGACAGCCAGTTCTACACAGAGAAAACCTGTCTCGGAAAAAAAAAAAAAAAAGTAAAAGATTAAAAATGAGGCTAACCGGGCTGGTGAGATGGCTCAGCGGGTAAGAGCACTCGACTGATCTTCTGAAGGTGATAAGTTCAAATCCCAGCATCCACATGGTGGCTCACAACCATCCGTAACGAGATCTGGCGCCCTCTTCTGGAGTGTCTGAAGACAGCTACAGTGTACTTACATAAATAAAATAAAATAAATCTTTAAAAAAAAAATGAGGCTAACCACGGTGTCAGAGGCTGGCAAATCTTTGTGAGTACGAATTCAGGGTCATATTGGTTTAAATAGTAGTGAGTTTCAGGACAGCCAAGACCGCAGAGAAACCCAAAAACTCAAAAAATAAAAACAGAAACAAATTCGTAAAGAAAGTAGCAAAAAGACCAGTGTGTCAGAGACTTGTCATCCTAGCCTTTGCACAGAGGTTGGAGGACCAAGGGTTCCAGGCCAGCTGTACCACTTAAGGCTCTGCCTCAAAGAGGAGGAGAGTCATTAACAAATCAATAAACTTAATCATAGACCTTTTATTTGTGCTTCATGAGTCACAACAACACGTCCAGGAGTTTGCCTTATAGAAAAGGGGTCTGAAGAAGTAGAAACAAAATAAAAAGCAGATTTGTTTGAGGAGGCGGGGTGGGGGTGGGGGTGGGGGTGGGGGTGGGGGTGGGGGTGGGTGGGGATGTGTGTTCAGTAGCAACAGCAGATGAATAAGACTCAGACTCTGATGTGAGTTCAGTTCCCAGTATCAAACTATCAATTAGCCAATCAAAAGGTTACCTGGTGGCACTCTTTCAATCGCAGGACTCTGGAGGTAGAGACTCTGTTAGTAGATCTCTGTTAGTTCCAAGCTGGCCAGGCCTGCTGCGTAGTGAGACCATCTCAAAAACAAAAACAAAAAACCAACAACAAAAACTCACAAAAATAAGTTAACTTATTTTTAGCTTGTATAGGTTAGCCCAAAGGGGACTTCCTATTCATAACAGCTAAACTGACCTACGTGGAATTACAGCTATTTCTCTTTTTGCTATTATTATTATTACTATTACTATTACTACTACTATCATCATCAACATCATCAGTGAAAGTTGGTAAACAACTTGGTTTTGGCTCCTCTCAGCATGATTGACTTATCTTTGCCTTAGCTATGTGCCCAGTACCAACAGCCTCCCAGAAATTTTAACGCTTGAAAGTCAGTTCGCATTCCCTCCGGTGGATAAACTGTCAAAGCTCAGTTGATGATGGGAGACTCTGGTTTTCTTGCGAACTTACTCTGGTTTTGTAATTTTGTTTTTGTTTTCCTTCCTTTCACTTCCTAGACGAACCCGTTTCAGAGTGGGCAGGGAGACAGACACATGAGGGAATTCACTTCAGCAGGGCATCTGCTAAGGCGTGGCGGGATTCCTGCTCCAGAGTCTCAAAGCCTCCTATTAATGGAAACAGCAGGTTAACCTGGTCTGACCGACAGGAAGCCACGGTAGAGGAATAGGTGGAGCCCTAGACATCCGGTGGGGACAGCTGGGGGAAACGGATGGAGGAGGGGACACCCAGGTGTGCCAGGGGAACCGAGGTAAAGCCTCGAGCTGAGGTCCAGGTGGCCAGCATGCAGGGTGGCTATGGGCCACACGAGGGCGCCGCACACTCCACGTAAAGGCCTGAACTGTCTCTACGGAGCTATGTCGGAGAAAAGGCCTTGATGGGAAAGAGGGTGGGCAGAGACCATACTGGGTGTCCAGCGACAGGCCCCTCACTTGTTCCTTGAAGGTTGGCGTGAGGTCTCCCTGGACCTGGAACAGCCGCTGTTCAGGTCCTGAGGATTTAACGCCTCTGTAGATCAGGTCCATCTGTGTGTAGGAGGGAGGATGTTGTGTTAGGAATGACCGCAGTACTGGGGTGTGAGGGTGGGCGTGTGGATTTCTCCAGAGGTGTAAGTGGGAGGGAGTAGACAGTTTCTACTCCCAGAGGGCTGGCGCTAGTGTCTTCTAGGAGCAGCACTTAAGGCAAGATGTAGACCCCATTAGAATCGGATGGTCTTCCCATCAGAGGAAGTCCTCGTTTGGAAACAGTGGGGATGAATGGTTGCTTTGGCTTGCCAAGCTGTAGGGGTAAACGCCTCAAGCAGAAGCTGCATCAAGGCCTGGAGCCTGTCCAGCCATGCAGCTCAAGTACCCGGTGTCACCGAGATTTGTCCAGGGGGCACAGTGGAGATCTTGTGACCCAGGAAATAGCACTGGTCTTAGTTTAGATCAGGACATTTCCCCCTGAAAGCTGCGTGGGACAGTGGCTTGGAGCCCAGATTGGGGAGGGGGGGTATGGGAGGGGCAGCTGGAGGCTTCTGCCCTTTCTCACCTTTGTCGCCCAATAGCTACTTCACATGAGTCAGCTCTGCAGGCTGTACCCTGGCCTGAAGGCTCAGCCTGGGATTTGAAGGCATTAGAGTTGGTAGAAATTAACCCCCAGGATGTGAGCTTCGGGCTAGTAAGCTGAGGCTCTAGCAAGGGAAGAGGACGTCCTGGGGACTGGGTGTAAGCAGGCAGAAACATGGGGAGACTAGGCAATGCCCAGGAAAACTGCAGTGGGCCAGAGAGCACCTGAAAAGGTCAGTGTGAACCCAGGACTCTTGAGAACTCCAGTCGCTGCCTCTCTGTGGATCCAGACACCTCTACCATCCAGCACCGCCCAGGAAGCTGCAATTCCTCAGCCAAATGACCGGAGACAAGAGTAAGAGGAAAACAGCTTTCTGAGCCCGCCTCTAGGGGAAAGGACTGGAAGAAGCAGGGATCCAGGATAGAAGGTCACCGGGAAGCAGTCACGAATGTTAGGCGTGAAGGGGTGGAGATTTCAGGTCAGGGAGCTAAGGGTATACAGCTCAGTGACAGCATTTGCTTAAGAGGCCCTGGCGACAGGGTTCAGACCTCACTACTGAAAAAAATTTCTCTTAGCTTAGGCACAAAAGGGTCATGTGATCTTGATAAGCAAGAGTGACTTAACCTAATACAACCTCAGTTTCACCGGCTCACACCAGTAATCGCAGCACTTGAGAGGGTAAGGTAGAACCAACGTGAGTTTGAGACCAGCCTAACTACAGAGTTAGTTCCAGGTTCCCCTGGGCTAAGAGGAGACTGTAAACAAACAAACAAAAAAACAAAACAACACAAAAAATTCTATTGTCTTTCAACCCTAGGGGTGTCTGAGCCTTTCTCCTTCCTAACAAGTTGGCCTGGGCTCCAGACAGCAGACCTATAATTTGCCTGCACAAGTGTGATAAGAGGTCAATATTAATCTGGGTGTGGTGGTGCACACCCCAAGTCCCTGCCACTCAGGAGAAAGAAACAAGAGCCCAGAGGTTTGAAGGCCATCCAGGCAACATACTGAGACTCTGAAGAAGAGAGTGGACAGAAAAGAAAACTTTGAGAATAAGTGTAAACCAGGTGTGGTGCCACATGCCTACACGCTCAACACTCCCAAGACTGAGGCAGGAGGGAATGTCTAATCTGAGAGAAGCCTGGGCTACCCAGTCAGATCAAATAAACAAAATCCTCTCAAAAGACAAACAAATGCCAGCCGAAGGATTCAGCAGGCAAATGCACTTGGTGCCAAGCCAACCCAGATGTGTGAGGTAGAAGAAAACTAACATAGAGTGTCCTCTGCGCCACACACACACACACACACACACACACACACACACACACACACTTAAGTAAATGTAATCAATTTTAAAAGAAATAAAACACTGGCCTAGTGGGAGACTAGGAAGTTGGAGACTAGAGGAAGTGAGTTCAGTTCAGCATGAGTAACTTAGCAACACATTATCTACATAAAAAACAAAGGATCAGGCTGGAGAGACTGCAGTTAAGAGCACTGACTGCTCTTCCAGAGGTCCTGAGTTCAATTCCCAGCAACCACATGGTGGCTTATAACCATCTGTAGTGGGGATCTGATGCCCTCTTCTGGTGTGTCTGAAGACAGCAACAGTGTACTCACATACATAAAATAAATCTTAAAAAAAAAAAAATAAAGGCGCCAGGCATGGTGGCGCATGCCTTTAATCCCAGCACTCGGGAGGCAGAGGCAGGTGGATTTCTGAGTTCGAGGCCAGCCTGGTCTACAAAGTGAGTTCCAGGACACCAGGACAGCCAGGGCTAGACAGAGAAACCCTGTCTCGAAAAACCAAAGAAAGAAAGAAAGAAAGAAAGAAAGAAAGAAAGAAAGAAAGAAAGACAGACTTTTTTTGGTTTGTTTGTTTTGACAGGGTTTTTCTGTATAGCCCTGGCTGTCCTGGAACTCACTCTGTAGACCAGGCTGGCCTTGCACTCAGAAATCCTCCTGCATCTGCCTCCAAGTGCTGGAATTAAAAGCATATGCCACCACTGTCCAGCTAATAAAGGATCTTTCAATTTTAATTTATGTGTATATCTGTGTTGGGGGGGGGGGGTCAAAAGAGGACACATGATCTCCTGGAACAGAAGTGACAGGTGCTTGTGAGCGTGACATGGGTGCTGGAACAGAACTTGGGTCCTCTGCAAGAACCACTGAGCCATCCCTACAGCTCCTCAAAAATAGAAGCCTGGTGGTGCCTTCGATTCCAGGACTTGAAAGGTAGAGGCAAGTAAATCTCTGTGATTTTGAGGTCAGCCTGATCAACAAATTGAGTTCCAGAGCAGCCAGGGATACACAGAGAAGCCCTTTGAAACAAACAAGCAAATAAATAAAAAGGTGTACCAGGCGTGGTGGCGCATGCCTTTAATCCCAGCACTTGGGAGGCAGAGGCAGGTGAATTTCTGAGTTCGAGGCCAGCCTGGTCTACAGAGTGAGTTCCAGGACAGCCAGGGCTATTACAGAGAAACCCTGTCTTGAAAAACAAACAAACAAACAAACAAACAAACAAAGAATTAAAGGCCCAGAAATACATCTCCATTAGTTACTATATTATCCTGGCAGTGGTAGGGTCTTCTTATCTCTGTGTTAACTGGAGGCCTCTGGGAGAATGCCTGGGTTTGTAGGAGTGGATTTAATGTCTTGAAGCTGGTTCAGGAGGTGAAGGGTCACGTGGGATCCTCCCCTTGTGGGTCTAACAGGAGGACCATAGTACATCAGGCTTTCTGATCAGGAAGAGTCTGCATGATTCTTTTAATAGTGGGCTTTGGGGTGACCCTCGGTATTCCCATCATGGCTGTGAAAAACTAGGGTCTTTTAAAACAGAGGGCCTGACTACTGGCCAGAGGTTCACAGCTTTCCTCTCCCCTGCTCATCCCATCTCCTGACTCTGCTTCCGTGTGCTCAGCAGAACTCCACTTGGTGAATCTGGAGAGAAGTCTCTAAGGGCTCCTGGCACGGAAGGGGCACTTCCTCATGGTTGGTGGAATTGAATTGCATGCAGGTCATAGAGTGGAGGAGAGAGAAGAGGCTTTCTTTGAGCCCAGTCCAGGACGAGGAGATGTGCGAGTGGGCACCTCCCTAGGATCAAGTGCCAGGAGTAGATGGGGGCCCCACCCTATCGGGCCGCACCTGCTGCCGAAACTGGCAGGCACCTTGGGTTCCTCCCAGCTCCCACCTCTCACCCCTGCTGCTCAGCCTCCTCTAAACCTCCTTAGGTTCCCTCTGCCTTCCTCTCCACCCCCATCCTCCTCTAGACTGCCATTATTTCCAGACCAGATGGCCCAATTTGAAATGAAATCTTGCATGCAGTCCTGCCTTCTTCCAGTCTGGTGCACAAACTACATCAAACTACATCAAAGTGATATGGCTGAGAACAGAACAAGAATGTCACCCCCACCCCAAATCAAAGGCCTCCCATGGCTCCCCTAGTCCCCATCAGCTAAAGCTAGACTCTCCAGAATGACCCCATATGCCCCTGCTTTCCCTGGTCTCACCTTGTCCCCTCTCTCTGCCTGTCATACTGGGCCACCCTTAGATTGACCTGTTTGCTCCTGACAAACACCAGACCGCCTCAGTCTTCCAGCACCTGCACGCATGCATATATATGCCCCTGAAGGTGGAAACGAGTATTTTCACACTGGCCATATTAGAGGTCCCTTCTCCCCATTTAAGACAGGCCAGGGAGCCACCTTTAACATTTGGTATTGCAGGCTTTTACACTTACCAATCTGCTTTGGGCTCTGCCTGCCCCCCTCTAGTCTACATGCTGCTATAAGGTGTGGCTTCCCCTTACTCGCTGTTGAACCTCCTGGGCTCAGCACAGCACTTGCACGCTGCAGGCCTGGATTACTCACAGCAGGAATAGGGACAGGAGTCCACATTTACTCAGCTCTTGTGGTTGAGTGCCAGGAACTGTTCCGGGTGCCCTCCAGGCATAACACTGTCCACACCAGACCCAAGAGCAGACCCAGCCCACCCCCACCTCTTCCCTGTCTCTCCCTGGCAAAGGCTTTTTAAAGACTGCACTTCCCCTGGCACTGCCTCATGCAGGCCCCTGCAGACAGATCAATATTGAGACCCCCACATGGGATCTGGAAGGGGAAAGAGGGACGAGGTTGTGGTGTCCTGCTGCTGTGGTTGTGTTCTGGCAAGCAGGGCCATGCAGATGTGAGTTCTTTCCTGCAGCAGGGTCCGGTACCCAGTTACCACCTCAGAGCCAGAGGCCAGTAGGCAGCTGCGATGACACTGTGTCTTCTGGCACAAAGCCAGATGGGTGGAGCCTGGACCTCAGCAGGGCTCCTGGTAGCTTTGGATACTCAGCAGCCTCCCTCCCCTGTTCAGACAGAGCAGAGGACCCTCTAGGGCTCAGCCCTGCCTCTGCCTGTGCCTCTGCCTCCAGCCCCACCCCTATCTCAAACCACTTTCTATTCAGAACTCCTGCAGTGGCTGCAGGGAGCTGAACCCTGCTGACTCACGCGTGCAAGGAGCATTAGTTTTACAGGCCCAGAGCCACGAGGCCAGTGAGTGACAGGCTTGACCTCAGGTTTTCCTGACCTCGAGGCCTAGTCCATCCTTTCACTGTATTGTGAGCCATGCCAGATGCTAGAAAGGTCACAGACGGCTCCTGCGCAGAGGCCTGGGCTGACCCCACGAAGGCAGGTACCCAAGGGACTTGGTACTTCCTGGGCAGGCCTTCAGCACAGCCTGGGATAGTCCCCAGCTGGTCTGACCCAGAATGGGAGGTGTGGGGTGCCTGGGAGAGCCAGGCTGACTGGTCCTGACGTCAAGCTCATGGGAGAAACATCCCTTTGTTGTTCATCTCATTGTTGTCTAATTACAGTGACCCAATCTCTGTACCATGGATGCCTTGAATGTGCAGCTCAGACCTTGGAAAAGACTCAGGGAGACAACTGCAAATATCAGAGGGACAAACCCAATAATGGAGAGTGTGTCCCTCAGCCAGAAAACTGAAGGTCAATGGGGCTAGAACAAAGCAGAAACTCAGTCTCTGGAAGGAAACCGGATCTGATGAGCATTTGTGGGCTGGGGAGATGCTCGGTGGGTGACCTGCCTGTCCTGCGAGTACGGGGACCTGCATTCAGATCTCCACCCCCATGTCAGAGGCCAGCAAGGGGGCTACAGCTGTAACTCTGGTGCTGGGGCCCCGAACAGAGGTAGGGGGATCTCTAGAATTCAATGACCAATCTGAGAGCTCAGGGTTTAGTGAGAGAGAGGGAGTAGGAAGGGAGAGGAGGAAGGGAGATATAAACCAAATAAATAAATGTAATTACAAAGGAAGGAAGGAAGGAAGGAAGGAAGGAAGGAAGGAAGGAAGGAAGGAAGGAAGGAAGGGGGTAGCATGTTCCTTTAATCCCGGCACTCAGGAGGCAGAGGCAGGTGGATCTCTGGCAGTTTGTAGTCATTCTGGTCTACACAGTGAGTTCCAGAACAGCCAGGGATGCATAGTAGGACTCCATTTCAAAAAAGTTAAAAAAGAAAAAAAAAAATTAACATCAGGATCCTGATTGCCTGCCCTGTTAACCGATCCTCTAACCAGAGAGCGTGCATGGGGCTGACCCGTGCCCTCTGCACATGTGACAGTTGTGCAGCTTGGTCTCCTGTGGGGTTCCTAAGAGCAGCAACAGGGGCTGCCTCTGACTCGGTTGCCTGCCTTTGGAACTCTTGCCTTAACTGGGCTGCCTAGTCTACCAATCCTCAATAGAAGGTGAGCCTAGTCTACCAATCCTCAATAGAAGGTGAGCCTAGTCTACCAATCCTCAATAGAAGGTGAGCCTAGTCTACCAATCCTCAATAGAAGGTGAGCCTAGTCTACCAATCCTCAATAGAAGGTGAGCCTAGTCTACCAATCCTCAATAGAAGGTGAGCCTAGTCTTACCGCAGCTTGATATGCCAAGGCGGGTTGATATCCATGGAGGCCTCCCCTTCTCTGAGAAGAAAGGGAGGAACGGTGGGGAGGGGCGTGTAGGGAAGGACCAGGTGGAGAAGAGGGAGGGGAAACAGTGGTTGGGATATAAAGGAAATAAGTTAATTAATTAATAAAAAGTATTCAAAAGGCCTGGCAGTGATGATGCATGCCTTTAATCCCAACACTGGGAGGCACAAGCAGGCAGATCTCTGTGAGTGCCAGGCCAGTCCGGTCTACAGCTCAAGGTCCAGGACAGCCAGGGCTACAAGGAGAAACCTTGTCTCACAAGACAAGGTGGGGGTGGGGGTAGGGGGTGACAAACTTCAAGGAAACTGTAGGTTACTAAATTCTCATTCTGATCTGTTTTATTTTTAATTTAGCATTATTATTTGCATGTAGAATATGCATGTACATGTGTGTGCAGGTCCTCATGACAGTCCACATGTGCATGTTGAGGTGGGTGTCAAGTGTCTTCTTCAATACCTGTCTACACTATTTTGGACACAGGATCTGAGCCTGGAGTTCACTGATTCATCAAAACTAGCTGACCATCAAGCTTTAAGAATCCTGCTGTCTCTACCTCCCTAGTGTTGGAATTACAGGCATGTACCATCAAGTCCTGGTTTTTACTTAGATGGATCTAACCCAAGGTACCTTACCAACTGAAAACCATCTCTCTCTAGCCCTCTAATATATGTCTTGTTTTAAATTTTTTTTTTAACTGAAGGCTTTTTTTTTTTTGTTTTGCTTTTTTTTGGGACAGGGTTTCTCTGTATAGCCCTGACTGTCCTGGAACTCACTCTGTAGACCAGGCTGGCTGGAACTCAGAAATCTGCCTGCCTCCGCCTCCCGAGTGCTGGGATTAAAGGCTAACTGAAGGCTCTTAACTATCAGATACTTACCTTGAATTTGCTATGCAGCTAAAGATGGCACTGAACGCCCTGCCACTACCTTTAAAGCATTGGTTCTAAACCCATGGGTCCAGACCCCCAGAGGGGTCACACATTAGATATTTACAATTCATAACACCAGCAAAATTACAGTTATGGACTATCAACAAAATAATGTTATGGTTGTGTGTCACCACACCATGAGGAACTGTATCAAAGGGTCGCAGCATTAGGAAGGTTGAGAACCGCTACTGTAAGTATTGGCATCATAGGCCACCCCTGGCTATGTGGTACTGGCTATGTGGTGAAGAGAACCAGGCTTTCCTGAACACTAGTTCAACTCTACCAACTGAGTTACATCTCAATCCCCTAATTTCAGTTTTGATATTAAGACTTTAAAAACCAAGCTGGGGGACTGAAGAGACTCGGCGGTTAAGAATACCTACTGCTCTTCCACAGGTCCTGAGTTCTATTCCCAGCAGCCACATGGCCGCTCACACCTGTATGTAACTCCAGTTCTAGGGGATCTGACACCCTCATGCCAACACATAAAAAACAAAAATTAAATAAATTATTAAAAAGAAAACTAAATTAAAAACCGAGCTGGGCACAGTGGCCAATATGTTTGATCTCAACACTGGGGAGATTGAGACAGGTGGATCTCTGTAAATTCATGTGCTGCTTGCTCTCCAGAAAGAGTTCCAGGCCAGCCAGAGCTACACAGTAAGACTTTGTCTCAAAATAACAACAAGCCCGTGGCTTATCTTTTCAAAGCCGCCAGGCCGTCCCAGGGTAAGTAGATGATCAGAAGTGCCACGTGAACCTCTTTTTCCTCATCCGGGCCTAGGCCAGCTTGGGTCACAGCGCAGCCAGCCTGTGACCCAAGCAGGCAAGTCTAGCAGAGCAGAGCAGAACAGGATTGCTGCTGCCCGCCCACCTGAGGCACTCCTAACCTTCTGCTGAGACTGTCTGTGGAGTCCCCCTCCCTCTCAGAACACGCCTTCCACTGAGCAAAGCATCTCTGACCTTCAAAGAACCAGACACACCTGGATTTTCACTTCAGCCCAAGTGAGGCAACAGAGCCATTCGTTGGAAGTAAACCAAAAAAAAAAAAAGAAAAAGTAATTCTAAAGGAGGCCTGCAGGCAGAAGAGACTGCAGTTTAAGAGGCATATAGAATTCATGTGGCTGAGAAAGAAAAATGAAGCAGAGAAAATACAGGTCTGGAAAGGAAGAGAAGCCTAAAAGGGCCACTGGGAATGGAAGTAGATATGAATTCTGATTTGGGAGCGCATATCCGTGTGTGATCAAAGACATGTGTCACCATCTGGCTTTCTGTGGCAGAAGCCTTGCCAACACTTGGGAAACAGCTGCTAGGAAATCTGTCGAAAATCTGACTCATGGACACCACGTAACCATTCCTTCCTGGCAGATACTAAAACCTGGGAGGCTCACTCTGCTGTTATGAGCCAAATATCCATGCTGGAATAATTTTTTTCAAGCAGTATTTATCTATCTATCTATCTATCTATCTATTTATTTATTTATTTATTTATTTAAAGTTCAGGGTGTGTTACATGTAATCGTTGTACAATGTCATAAAGAATTGTACAAAACTATAAGGGACTCACTTGGTTTTGAAGCAAGACATACTGACTATATGCAAAATATTCTATTTTTCTATGTAAGATACATTCTTAAAAAAACCACCTTTTTAACAGCAATCGTGTGTGCGTGTTTATGTGCATGTGCGTGTGCGTGTGTGTGTGTGTGTGTGTGTGTGTTCACGTGCACATTTATGTGTGTAGACTAGAGGTTGATGTTGCTCTCTTCCTCAATGGCTCTGTACCTTACTTTTGGAGACAGTCTCTCACACTGAAGCTGAAGCTCTCTGATCTCAGCTGGATTGGTTGAGCAAACTCCAGCCATCCTCCATCTCCACCTCCCCAGCGTTAGGATTTGAATTGTGCTCCTGTGTCTGGCTTTCACGTGGGTGCTGGGATAGAACTCAGATCCTCATGCTTGGGTGGCACTATCTCACTGAGTCACCTCCCCAGCCTCAGATAGACTCTCATCCAGAGGAAATGACGTGCCCCACTTTGTCTACTGTATTTGATGTGGTAGCTCCAAGATCATCGGGAGGGGTCTTTATATCAAGTCTCCCTCACTCTTTTTACACTTGCTTTTGAAGTAGTCACATTAGAGTCTCTCTGTATGTAGCCTCAACATCCCAGACTCAGCGGTTAAGAGCACAGATTGCTCTTCCAGAGGTCCTGAGTTCAATTCCCAGCAACCACATGGTGGCTCACAACCATCTGTAATGGGATCTGATGCACTCTTCTGGTGTGTCTGAAGACAGCAACAGTGTACTCGCATACATAAAATAAATAAATACATCTTTAAAAAAAAAAAATCCCAAACTCAGCCTCCTGAAAGGAGAGTTAAAGGAAATACCAGGTCCGTTTAATGAAGAAAACAAGTATTAGTTTTTTCTTTTTCAAATATTTTATTCCTATTACTTTTAATTACATGTGGGGAGGCTGCATATGAGCACAGGTATCTGTGGGATCACAGGAGTCAGATCCCCCTGGATATGGAGTTACAGGTGGTTATAAGCCACCCAACGTGGGGTCTAGGAATTGAACTCAGGTCCTTTGGAAAAGTAGGAAGTGCTCTTATCCCCTGAGCCATCTCTCTGCCCTCAGTTTTGCTTTTTAAAATAATAATAACCAGTTTATACAAGTAGCTAGGATTCTTTTTTTTTAAAACCATTGTTTATTGTGTAATGACTTTTGAAGAAAACCAAAACAAAGTAAAACTGTGGAAAGATCCTGTTTTTTGGGGGTTTTTTGGTTGTTTGTTTGTACTTTTGTTTTTTTTTTTTGAGACAGGGTTTCTCTGTGTAGCCCTGGCTGTCTTGGAACACACTCTGTAGACCAGGCTGGCCTTGAACTCAGAAATCTGCCTGCCTATGCCATCTGCCTGCCTCTGCCTTCCAAGTGCTGGGATTAAAGGCGTGCACCACCACTGCTGGCTATTTAGCTATTTTTGAGGCAGGGTCTCACTATGAGGTCCTGGCTGTCCTGGCAATCAATATGTAAAAGAGGGTAAGCTTGAATTTATAGAGAGTCCCCTACCCACCCATGGCGAGGGTTGGGGGTAGCTGGGATTAAAAACATGTACCACCCCACCTACTCCTGGCTGAATATTCTTGACATTTATGCTTAAATGGCTCAAGACAATTTTGACAAACATTAAATGAAACTCACCAACATCTCAAGTTATTTTGGTTTTGGTCTTGAATCAATTGAGTATTAAAATTTTTTTGGGGGGGCTGGTGAGATGGCTCAGCGGGTTAGAGCACCCGACTGCTCTTCCGAAGGTGATGAGTTCAAATCCCAGCAACCACATGGTGGCTTACAACCACCTGTAACAAGATCTGATGCCCTCCTCTGGTGCGTCTGAAGTCAGCTACAGCGTACTTATGAAGAATAATAAGAAATGAATCCTTGGACCGGAGAGACCAACCAGAGCAAGCCAGGCTGTCCGGAGCGAGTGGAGCCGAACGGGGATGGCCGGAGCAAGCAGGGACGCCGGAGCTAGCAGGGCCCGAGAGCGAGTGGGGCCGAACGGGGACGGCCGGAACGAGCGGGGCCAAATTGGAGCAAGTGGAGCTGATCGGAGCGAGCGGGCGGGGCTGGCTGGAACAAGGGGAGGGGGGCTTACGGGGGGGGGGGGCGGCGGCCGGGAGCAAGTGGGGCTGGCCGGAATGAGCGGGGTCGAGCAGAGCGAGCGGGGTTGACCGGAACAAGGGAAAAAAAAAAAAAAGACAAAATTTTTTTTTAACAGAAGTTGGCCAGAAGTTGTAGGCTTGGTTGGTGGAGTGCTAGCCCATAATTCAAGGACATAAAGTAGGTGTGGTGGCATGTCACACATGGGCAATTCTAGCCACTAGAGACAGGGAAGAAATGCCATTTAATGTTTTAGTGTGTTTACTTATGTAGCCAAAGATGGCTCCCTCCCTTCCCTTCTCAGTGTTGGGTAACGGGTGTACACTGCTGAACTTGGATTTACGAAGTGGTGGGGATCCAGCCGAGGGTTTAATGCTCAGGCCTGCTAGTCAAGCACTCTATCAAGTGAGCCCTGCGCCCAGCCACAACATTTCTATGCCCACAGTAAACAAGGGAGTTTAAGACCCTGACCAGGGGCTGGGCTGGGACAAACAGCTCGGCTCCATCCCTAGAGCTGCTGAGAAGGAAGAAGGAAGGAGAGGGAGGAGGGGCGAGGGAGGAATAAAAAAGTATTCCAGCCTAGGGTAGAAAAGTGCTTAAAGCTTAAACTTGTGTGTGTGTGTGTGTGTGTGTGTGTGTGTGTGTATGAGCACACCATTGCTCTTTTCAGACACACCAGAAGAGGGCATCAGATTCTATTACAGATGGTTGTGAGCCACCATGTGGTTGCTGGGAATTGAACTCAGGACCTCTGGAAGAGCAGTCAGTACTCTTAACCCCGCTGAGCCATCTCACCAGCCCCAGCTTAAACTTTTTTGATTCGACCCAGGGCTTTATACATTCTAGGTGAGCACTCCACCTCTGAGCTACAGACATCTCGGAGAGCAGGCTCTGTTCCTACTTGCCTGCTGTTTCTCTTGGGATTTCTTCCCTACCCTCCCTGGCTGGCTCAAATAACTTCCCCACCCTCACTGCGCCTTTCCTAGGCTTGGGACTACAGCACAGGCTGGAGTTACTGCTTGTCTTAGCTTGGGGTGTAGGGTGGGAAGGTTAACTAGGCATAGTCAACTTAGAAGTCTCAGGCTTCCTCACAGCCAAAAGTAGGTGTCCCATTGTCCAACTTGGGAGCGGTTACTCTCATGCACCCCCCTCCCATCCCCTGTCCCCCTCCTGTCTCCAAGTCAGAGAAGTTGGGGGGCTAACTGGGGAGCTTGCGTTTGTGCCCTGAGGTGGGAGTGTATTGTGGGACAGGACTCTCAAGCTACAGATCTCTATAGTAGCTGATGTCAGGGTTAAGTTCTCTGAAGCACTCCAATTGGTAGGAGGAAATTAACTCTGCATACTTGGTCTCAAAGGTATTTTGTATTGAGTGTGAGCATACAGAAATATAGTTCATTTTACTTTTTCCTCATCTTGTTTTGTTTTTACAGACAGCTTTTCTCTATGTAGCCATGGCTGACCTCGAACTAGATTTGTAGATTTCCTCTGCTTCTGTCTCTCAAGTGCTGGGATTAAAAGCGTGTGCCACCGCCCGCCGCTGCCACCACATGCCTGTCCATTTTTCCTGTGTAGCAGCCCAGGAGCCCAAGGGCAACTCATTGAATGGCTTATGCTCTCTCTCGTTTGTTAAATTTGGTCTGTGGGCTTTATGGTCTTCATCATGTGTTGCAGGCATTTCCTTTTATTGCTCCCAACAGACTGAGACCTGCTGGAGAAGAGGCCAGGCTAACGCAAGGCTGGTGCATAGTCAATAGCAGGTTTGCCTATTCCTTCCACCACTGGCCAGCACTCAGATTGCCTGGGAAGCTTTCTCTTGCCTTCTCTCTACAGCCTGACTCCTGCAAAAACACTTCCTTAGACTCTAAAATGGAAAGGGGACTCTCATTTGCATGTTGTTCCTTACTTGTCTTCAAGCAGTCTGTTGGGACACAGAAAACCAAAGTAGCAAAGGATGAACTGGAGGTGGTGTGAAGCAGAGGGCGGGGTTCCCTGGAACAGGTCTTGCGGAATAGGGCAGTCGGGGTGGAGAGCAGATGTAGGCTGAGGACGAGCCAGAGCTAAGATGCAAGGTTGGGCTGGAGCTATCTACCAGGGAGGGGCCCTAAGGGTCAGGCTGGGAGTTTGGACTTTATCCTCAAGCAGTAAGGTTTTTAGGTAGAGGAATGACATGATCTTTATTATTTTTATCTTTATTGCTTTTGTTTAAAGTTATACAAGTTGAATAGGGCTTTTTTAATTTTAAAGTAACAATGCTGAGAAATTTGATCCTTTTAGAAAAACTGTGTTGACAATGGTATTGGAATGGGATACAAAATAGAGAGGAGTCAGGGAGGTTCTTAGAAACCAGGCCAACTGCAGGGAGACAGATAAGGACGGACTTGGCGGACTTGGACTTGGCGGCTGAGAGGTATGAGGGACGAGGTATGAGAGGAGATAAGGCTGAACACATAAGGTGTCCTCCAAAGTGCCTGGCTTTAGGAAGCCTTCCCTGCAGCAGGCCTGCTGACCCACCCTTACCACCTGAGAAACAAAATAGGATTTGGTATTTATTTTATTTTATTTATTTATTTATTTATTTATTTTTGAGACCCGGTCTCACTATGTAGCTCTGGATGTCCTTGAACTCAGGAGTTCCACCTGCCTTTGTCTCCCAAGGCAGAATTTAAGGATTAAGAATTTAATTTGCAAATTTACATTTATCTATTTGTGTGTGTGTGTGTGTGTGTGTGTGTTTCAGAGGACAATTTGTAGGAATCAGTTCTCCCACGTGGGTTCAGTAACTCAGGTTGTAATGCTTGGCCGCAAGCACCTTCACCTGCGGAGCCATCTTACTGGTGCAGTACTTGAAATTTAAAAGGAAAAAAAAATGTCTACCATCCACACAGCTCCCATTCTTAGAGGTCCATACAGAGCCTGGTGAGAACACTCAGGCCTTAAAAAGGAATGAGTGAGTGAGTAGGGACGATAAGAAAGCCTCATTTTAGTAATTATGCACATACAGACTCCTGGCACACCAGGTGACTGTTAATCCCTGAGCAGTTCCCCCCTGCCCCTCTTAATGGCTTCTAGCCATTTCCTCTTGGGATCTGGCCAGCGGTAAGCTCAGGAAATGCTAAGTTTTAATTCTGGAATCAGTAAAGCATATTAGCAAAAGGAAAGCCACAAATAAAAACCAATCACATTATGAATTTCAAAGCTGAGAGAAAAGAATCACAAACCGGACTGTGTGGCTTGCTGGGGACAGAAGTCACTCCATTCATTTTGTGTGGGATGCTTGAGACCGGCTGTGGGATCACCAGGATTTGCCTCCTTTTCTTTCTGTTTATTTCCAGAACCTCTGCCTGACACAACTCTCAGCCCCTGCTTTGGCCTCTTCTGACAAGGAAGATGCTCAGCCTGGATGCAGGCTCGGCCCTTTGAGACTGGTGGATGTACTTAGAAACCTTTGTCTAACCAGTGAGCTATGCCCTTTATTCATTGTCTCTAGGCCCCTAACTACTGATTTGCTATTGCACTGCAGAATATGCTAGTAGGACATTCAGATTTACATGCATTTTTCTTCTGTCCTTTCTTGACAGGGTTTCTCTGTATAGCCCTGGCTGTCCTGGAACTCACTTTGTAGACCAGGCTGGCCTGGAACTCAGAAATCCGCCTGCCTCTGCCTCCCGAGTGCTGGGATTAAAGGCATGTGCCGCCACACCCGGCTTCTTCTGTCCTTTTTTTGACAGGGTTTCTCTGTGTAGCCCTGGCTATCCTGGAACTCATTCTGTAGACCAGGCTGGCCTCGAACTCAGAACGGCTTGCCTCCAGAGATGAAGGCAGCCACCATTCCCCTTTTTCTTGTTTTTGTTTTTAGTGAGTGTGCTTTGTGTATGGGGAACACACATGAACAAGGACCCCAGAAGACAGTCTCATCCCCAGGAACACAATCTCCTTCCCTTGAGGGAGGGTCTCTCATTGACCTCACCGACTGGGCTAGGCACCGAGCCCACGGATTCTCTTGTCTCTGCCTCCCAGGCAGGTACTGGGGATTTCAAGCAGGCCACTTGAAATGTGTTCTAGGGCCAAAATCCTATTTATGAGGCAAACACATTACCAGTTATTTTATTCTGCAGCCTCCTGGCCTCAAACTGACAAATTTCTCTTCCTAAATGCTGGATTATACAGCTATGAGCCCTCACTCCTGATGCCTAGGTTGTTTTCTTTCTTCTTTTTTTTTTTCCACCACACACTCAACGGAATGCTGGATGCTTTCACACATCCCTCACAGCGATATCCTGTTTAGCACTTCTGGGCAAATGTGGCTCAGCTGGTAGAGTGCTTAGCCAACACCTGTCAGGCTTGGGTTCAGTCTTCAGCACTGCACAAAGCAGACATGGCAAACGCCTAGCAATCCCATAGGGATTAGAGACAGGAGGATCTATCTGAAGGGCCAAGGTTAACCAACCTCCCTGACACAGTGAGTTTCAGGGTCTGGGATACCAGAGAGGTAGGAGTAGACTGTAGGATAGCTATGAAGATATGTCCTTTTGTCTGTCCTCGGGACTGGGCCTGTTGCCTACTGCGTGCAAGGCATGCCACTCTAGCACTGACTGAGCTAGTCTCAGCCCTCCCTTTTTGTGTCATGAGAGCTTCTCAGGATAGCAATGCCCCACACTTACCCCACGAGGGTTGGGTGGACTCCTGCGCCTTGGCTTCTGAGGTTAATCATTCACCTGGACTGGTTGCTCAGAAGGGAACCATGGGAATGCAGACTGCAAGACATCTGCCTACTTGGAAAAAAGCCCTGGGGTTAGCTCAGGAGACAGATAATAAATACTCCACTCCACAGCTCTCATCCAGGCCCAGCAATCCTGCCCCGACTCACACATGTTTGTGTTCACCTTCATTTTCTCAGACTGTAATTCTTGGAGTAGAAAAACAATAACCTGCTAGAATATGGAATTCAAGTTTGGCTTGTTTTTAAAAAAAATAAAAGTCAAGGATGAACATCAAAACAAAAAACCCATATTAAAAACAACAAAACCCTGTTAATTTTCTGAGGCAGGATCTTATGTAGCCTAGGCTTGACCTCCAGCTTTTTTGTTTTCAATAGGGTTTCTCTGTGTAGCCCTGGATATTTTGGAACTTACTGTGTAGACCAGGCTAGCCTGACTCTGCTGCCCCAGTGCTGAGATTAGAGTTGTTGGATAGAATGCCCAGCTGACTTTCAGATTTGCATTATTTTATTAATTGTGTACTATAAGAGGTCCCCTGCTGCAGGTGTCAGAGTTGGGAGCTGCCTGACCTGAGTGCTCGGAACCAAACTTGGACTCTCCCAAGGGCAGGAGTGCTTTTTAGTCCTGAGCTATCTCAGGACTAAACTCAACTCTGGCTTCATCTGTCCAGAAGACAACTGTTTTCTTATCGAAAGTGCATTAGGACATTTCCTCTTTTTTATCCCCTCTTGAAAGCCAGGTTAAGTTTTTCTGTTAGGGTTAGGATTAGGACTCAGTGGTAAAATGGGGGCCTAGGATGTGCTCTGGGTTCAATGCCTTAATACAACATTAACAGCAACAGAACTGATTACATGGAAAACAAAAATCCAACATGGTTGTGGGGTAGAACTAAAACAAACCAAAACCAAATCAAACCAAACCCTCTCATCACTGGCTGGTGACTTGGTTCGGTGGTAGAATGCTGTCTTGAGAGCACAAGGCTCTGGATTCTATCTCCAGCACCGCAAAACAAGTGACTAACCCGCTGAGTAGTAGGGAGAAAAACTTCCATCTTTGAATCTAGACTTAAGGACTTGGCCAGGGACAGAACACTTTGTATTTCTTCTCTTGTTGACTCATTACAATCACATAGAAGCCTCTTTAGTGTGAGGAGGAGGGCATTTCTTCCCCAGGGATGAGCAAACACTGATGCTCAGAACTTGCTTGAGCCTTAACTTGAACCCAGACAGACAGGAGAAAAGTCAGTACAAAGGAAACCAGTATACTTCATAGTTGATACTTTTAGGGGATGGATTGATGGCTCACTACAAGAGAGCTCGATGAGAAAGCTTGAAGATCCTTGAGTTCAGATTTCACAAAAAGTGTACACACCACACATATACATACTCAAACACCAAAGCAAACCCCAACAGCAAAAACAAACCAGTTAACCTCTATAGTCTAGACAATGGGGCCTGAGTGGAGTAAGTAGTGACAGAATCTAAAAGCTTCCTGCAGTCTTTAATCCCAAACTTGGGAAGCAAAGGCAGATGTATGTCTGAGTTGAGGCCAGCTTGGGCTACACAGAGCTCCAAGGACAGCCAAGCTACATAGAGACCCTGTGTCAAAAAGTAATGTATTCAAACTACCCACCCCCCTTCCATCACTCTAACCTAGATACAACCTGGCCTTAGGCCAGGCAAGCTTGAGCTGTCATTTCTCATCAAGTAGTCAAACATCATTCAGTTATCCAAGTCTATCATTAGCTTCTTTCTTCATGTCTTCCAGGCACAGTGCCTGATTTGTTACATGGTAAACTATGTGGGAGGGTGGAACTCGGGCATGTTTTCTGATAAACTTGCAACTAATATTAAGTTTGTCACTCTGAAATTCAATATAAGATAGCGTCTGCCTGTAATGCCAGCATTTGGGAGGCAGAGGCAGATGGATCTTTAGTTCCAGGCCAGCCTTGTCTACACAGTGAAACCTCATCTCAAAAAAGATCTAACACACATGAATGATACCAATAGGCAGGCATGCTAATGTGGAGGTCTTTTCCAGGGAAGAATTCACAAACTGTTATTCAATACCAACTAGCCAGCTCTAAAAACATATACAAGTAATATGATATGGACCAAGAAGATTGTTATTTATATATTTAGGAACACATATACACATCTAACAATTATAAAGAGGCCATGAATTTGTATGAGAATAAGGAAAACATGGGGTTTGAAAGAGGAAAAATGATTTAATTATAAACTAAAAAAATCAAAATGTAATTTTGTACATACTATTCATCTCAGATAGTGAAGATGGTTTTTTTTAAAGATTTATTTATTTATTTATATGTATGTGTGTACACTGTAGCTGTACAAATGGTTGTGAGCCTTCATGGGGTTGTTGGGAATTGAATTTTTAGGACCCCTGTTCACTCGTTCCAACCAACTCCGCTCACTTAGTCCCTGCTTGCTCCAGCCCAAAGATTTATTTATCATTATACATAAGTGCACTGTAGCTGTCTTCAGACACACCAGAAGAGGGCTTCAGGTCTCATTATGGGTGGTTGTGAGCCACCATGTGGTTGCTGGGACTTGAATTCAGGACCTTCGGTAGAGCAGTCAGTGCTCTTACCCACGGAGCCATCTCTCCAGCCAGGTGAAGATGTTCTTAATTTCCAGACTTGATTGGACACGCTCCTGATCAGTGTGGTTAAGTGTACTGATTTGAAACTTGTTCAGTAATAATTTTCCCACTCTGCTGTCTGTGACCGTTCATGCCCTGCTCACATCTATTACCCAGCAGCCACAGCTATGTGAACTGAAAGGACTTGAAACAAAATCAGCACTCAAAGGAGTGATAGACAAGGCTCAGAGCGCCCACTGCTCCCAGGCCTGCTTTACAGCACAGCTGATAGCCACAATAGGTTTTAAGGGACAGAGAAGGCCTCTGCTAAGTGCCACACAGGCTTCACTAACACTGACCTTATGTAAATCCTATGCGGCTCTAGCCCAGTGACAGAGCAATTGCTGGACCCAATGCTCCTTTCATGGGAAAAACTCCAAGACTAAGCAGCTAGCAAAAAGTTTAATAACAACTTCCAGTTTTATTGCAGTTTTGACCCTGCACCATAAATCCTGGGCTCAATCCTGAGCACAGGCACACCTGCCCAGCAAATGCAGCTATACACACACACACACACACACACACACACACACACACACACACACACAGCACAGGCACACCTGCCCAGCAAATGCAGCCACACACACACACACACACACACACACACACACACACACACACACCTCAAAACTCCACCATCAACAGAGACTTTCATTTTTATAGAAGGGAAAGGTTCACAGAAGTATGACATGGCTTTACAGAAGAGTCCAAACCAGTTGACATCTGCGTAAACTTTCAAGGTTTCCTCTCTAAATTCTCACCACATTCTCACCACAACACTTTATATTGCAAGGTGGTTCTCATGGTATCTTAAGGCTAACAGCATCAGGTGATCTCAGCTCAAGATGTGGTCTTAAAATTCTTCCCTGCTTGTCTTAACTAAAGGAGAAAAATCAACATAAAATGAACCATATGTACAAGTCAAGGTATATAAATGGAAAATTCAATACTAGAAAGGTTAAAATAAAAATTAATAAAAAATGAAGACACAATAACATGTCTCACAAATAAACATGCAGAAGAACTGTTTTCTAAAAATAAAATAAATGTTTTATTTGGAAAAAGTCAGCTTCTTACACAAGGTTTTAAATCTATATTCACCCTGTCAATTACAATGGGATTTTAACATTGAGTACAATTCAGTGTCATATGTCTTATTTTTTTCTGCCTCTATTCAGAAGACATCAGGTTAAAAAAAAAAAAAAAAAGCAAAACACTGTAATTCCAATCTGGTCCATCTTTCCTCCTATCCTTACATTGAACCCATTTTTCTACATTTCAGGTAAGTGAAAGGGTCATGAAAGTTAAGATGTGGAGGTAAGACTATGTCAGATAATCGTAAGCATGATAGAAGTTCTCAACAAACTTCCTCCCACTTTATCTTGATTGGCTTCCCTGAGGCCAAACATTGACCCTCTTGGTTTTGCAAATACTGAAAAACAATGTAAAAAAACAAAAGCACATACATTCAGTCTGTACTGAATCATCTCACATACAGCTTAAACTAGTAGTAGTATAAATGGAACTATCAAAAATCAAGAGAAAAAGTTTCAAGGGTCAAGGAGAAGGATTCCAGGGTGCCTGTGGGTTGTGGCTCAGTGGTACAGCATGTACTTAAGCATGCTTGTGGCCCTGGGTTCAAACCTAAGAACCAAGACCTCAAAGGCCCTCAAACCCACACATACCGAAGATTCTCACACCATAACGAAGGTCTGGGGAAACCTACATTGAATTCAGCTGATGCTTGAAATACTGTATACATTAAATCAGATGTGTTAAAGAATTGTTTTGTAGATGTTCATACTAACCTTTTGCAGTCGATTTCAAAAATGGCCAGTTACCTCTAACTACTCAGTGTCTCTGAATAGGAGCAAAGGTGACAGTTTTAACACTTCAGCATGAGGCTGTAGTAAGCATTTGAGAAGAAGTGCCCAGCAGGTGACAGGCTATGGCTGGTGCCAGTATGTTCCCAGAATTTTATGTTTCAAATTTCTTAAATATATACCTAGCAGGTGGATATGCCAGGCAACTATAATGCTAGAAAAATACTTTAGTCAGTATTTTACAAACCTGCGACTTTTAACCAATACCTCTATTCATAAATGTTCCGGTAACAATGTCTGACAAAGCATTACAAACAACAACAAAACAAGATTAAGGTTAGTTACCTCAAGCAAGCTAGTTGTTATTTTTCCTTTTAAAATGACATTTAAAACAGATGAATTCAGCAGTTAAGGCTCTCTAAAGAGTTCTAAAAACTAAAACTTAAGGCACATATTATAATCTTCATGACACTGTTAAAAGCTAAGATTAAAACAAAACAAACAAACAAAAAGAAAATCACTACTTCTTTCCCATATCCTTTGCCCACCACTCCCTACCTAAAGCATAGTATATTTTGAATTCAGGCATTGGTAAGGAGTGAAAAAAAAAATCCCACCAATGAACACCTGGTAGGTTTTCCACACATATGTCCACTGTCTGCACTGAGCACCACTGGTAGACTAGAGGCCAGCAGGATGGTGTCGGATGTCTTGGGTCACACGCTGCTCTCTCCAGGCTTCACAGGTCAGACAGGACTCTCCTCCTCTGTGGGGTCCCCGGAGCTGTTCTGCTGCGGCGACTGTGCTTTCATTGTCTCCTTTGGCTTTTCATCGACATCGGTGCTGGCCTCGTCCTCTTTTCCTTCCCTTTTCTGCTTTTCCTCCGCTTTCTGTTCTTTGGCCAGAAGTCGATAGTTGATGCCCATGCCAATGAAGAGATAGACACCTGCGATGATGAGGATCACGCCACAAGCCCAGTACGTGTATTTGTAGTCTCCATACATGTCATTGAGGCGGCCTAAGATGTAGAAGACAAGGCTATGTGGGTAAGAGCAAGCAAGGACACCTCTCCTAAAGTGCAAGGATCTACTCAGAAAGATGCAGAGCAACCTTCAAAGAGCCCACAACACCTAAGTACCAAAAACGAACTCCAAGATTTTCTATTTATAGTGTTCCTGATTTTGACTGGCCTTGTATTTTCTACTTTCAAGTTGGCAACAATTAACTCTTGGCAAATCTCAATGATAAAAGTCAGAGATCACAATCCATTTTCTCACTACACAAAGGGTAAAACTGTAATTCAAAGGAAGTTTGAGTGTCCAAGGCCACACAGATCTACTCCAGTCACCAAGGCCAAAGTTCTTTATCAGCACTTCCGGAGAACACTGCTCTGTAGGCAAACAGCACACTCTCAGCACCAAATCTACAATGTATCTTCCAGCAGTTACAGAAATTCAAGTACAGCAACATTAAGTTTCTGCTTCAAGGTCATAGGACTAGTAAGGGAACGCAAGGGTCTAAGTTGAGGCCTGCACCTGCTACCTCCGTGCTCCGGGAAGCCTCTCTACAGTTTTGACACCAAATGAATTTGGAAAATGGCTCATCACACACATCCTCTCCCAAACGCTTGTGCAGTTTGACAGTAATGATGTTATTTGACCAATCTGAAAGGAACTCAATATGGCTATTTTACAAACTGACAAGTGCTACAGGGAGAGGTCTAGGACCAGAACAAGGGCGTGGAGACGAGGGAAGAAGTAAGGCATGCTGCTTCTTCTGAAGCTGAGACAGCAGGAAGATGGACCAGTCAAGGAAAAGAAGATGGAGAAGATCCAGGCTGAACAGCCATTGCAAAGCATAGGGGTGTGAGCAAGAAAGCAAGGGTTGGATCTTAGGGCAGAGAGCAAGGCAGGGTAGGAAACGAGCCACTGCAAGACAGGAGTTTGTAGAAGAGTGGCAGACATGGTAAACAAAGGGGCAGATTAGAAAGAGTGGGCGTGAAAACTGATAGGAACTGGCAGTTCACCAGGGAGAGCTGGAAGGAGTACTATCAAAGCATCTGTAAGCCTGGTGGCATGTGCCTGTAATCGCAGCAGTTGAGGGGAGGACACGGAAGGGTCAGGAGGTCCTGGCAATCTTTGGCTATAAGAATTTTAAGGTAAGTTGGTTAAAATCTTATCTATAAATTAATTACCACGAATATCTAAAAGGAGGTTGGGACATTTGGGAGGATCTTGCTGTGCAGGCCAATGCTGATCTTGAACTCACAATCATCTTGCCTGAGTGTCTAAGTGCTGGAATAACAGGTGTGCACCATCAGTCCAACATGGGATTTTTAAAAAGTTTAAGCCAGGTGGTGGGGGTGCATGCCTCTAATCTCAGCACCTGGGAGGCAGAAGGATCTTGGAGTTTGGGGCCAGCTTGGTCTATAGAGTTTTAGGACAGCCAGAGCTACACATAAACTTTGCTTTGAAAAACAACAACAACAACAAACCAAATAAAAAACAAACACTAGCCCCCCCCAAAAAAACCCCAAAACATTCAAAGAGAAAGTTTAGTAACCCAAGCTCTCAAATTATATAATGACTCATAAACTAAAGTAACTGAACAGAATTATCTATGGAACTGCTACTAAAATAACCCTAAGCTTTGTGAGTCCAAGATGCACAGGGGTTAGGATGGTCACTGGTACACTTTGATCCCATGGAAGAGGAAGTCTTCTACCTCACTGACTACTGCTGAAATGTGCACTATTATGAAAACTCAGCTTTCAATTGTGCTTTAAAGGTAGAGGTGTTATTCACACATAGCTTTATAACCAGATCAGAACCAAAAACGTAGGGAGACATACTATACCTAAAAGTGGTGGCCCTAGGAGGACAGGGCAGCATTCCACAATGGTCACCAAGCCCACAGCACTGGAGAACCTCTGGGGTCCAATGAGGTCCATCAATGTTTCAAATAACACAGAGCTGAGCCAACCAAAGGCAAATCCAAAGATTCCGGCGTAGACACAGAACCCAACATAGGTTGTGGACAAAGGGGCGAGCAAATGGCACACTCCATTTGCAACAACAGAACCAGCAAAAAAGAACTGGATCCGAGGCCTGATCCACTTGGTGTTGGCTGCAAGTCCCATGGACGGTCTGGCGACCATATCAACAAAAGCCAGAATGGAAAGAAGGAAGGCTGATTTCTCACTGGAAAAACCCTTACTCTTACCATAACTACTAAGAAAGACCAAAGGGGTAAAGAGTCCAAAAAACATGACCACGTTTCCAGACAGGTACAGCAAAAAGCCCCTATGGGTAAACAGGGACAAGTCCAGGAATTTGTTAATTGTTTGGAAGACTGACAGCTTTTCTCCTTTGGGACTTCCTCCGATGAGATCTGTATTTGCGTCAGGTTTCCCAGCTTCCTGTAGAGATTCCTTGGACTTGAGTTTTTCTAGCTTGACTTGCTTAGGCCCGATTGGTCTCATCAGGGATCCAGCTACACAACAATTTAGGAGGAGGCCCCCAAGAATCAGGAAGCTTCCTCTCCAGTCAAAAATATCAAAGAAAGCCTGATTAAGTGGAGCCAGGGTAGAGAGGAACACAGGGCTGCCTGCCATGGCCAGTCCATTGGCCAGTGGTCGCTTCTTGTAGAAATACTTGCCAATCATAGTCAGAGCTGGGTTCAAGTTGAAAGCAAGCCCAAGACCTAGGGAAAGGAGCAGAGATAGCACACACTGTCATAAACAGAAGTATCTCTTAAATTACTTACCAAGCAAAGACATTAGAGTAAGTGGGGCTAAAGAGATGGGCTAAGCAGTGGCTAAGGCATGTACTCCTATTGCAGTATCCATACTGGGAAGCTTATAACCACCTTGTAACTCCAGGTCCAGAAAATGTGGTGCTTGTGACCTGGCTAAACCTGTCTCCTAGATCCAGTTATATACTATAAACCCTGTCTTGATACAGTTATGTACAGTTAACCCTGCATCCTTTTCAAATGTATATAATAACCATGCTGAGATTCCTAGAATTGCCTATCTGACCCCAGCTTTCCTCTGTATGTACTGTGTCCTTCAAATAACTCACTGCCCCAATAAGATCAACTCCTGGAGCTGGGCTAGATGTGGCAAACTTTGTTCTATCTCAAATATTGAATGACATTAATAAACGCTGTTCGTAATACATAGTTAACTGGAAAAAAAAATAATGACAATATTTACACTCATCCTCTTTGGTCTAAACAAGCAAACAAAAAAAAAGGTTAGTTGTTCACTGAAGAAAATGTATGGCAGCCCATACATTTGAATGTTATAATATTCAACAGCTCATTTTCCTAATTTGATGAGTAAATAAAAACTGAAGAAGTGAGGCATGAAGCATGCACCATGTCCTATTGTAATAAACACCTATTCCTCATGGGAAAATAGCCAATGACCACCCTTCCATGAATCACTGTATAAACTTTATCTCACCATTCCTAGCTACCTGCCTCTGCTTCCCAAGTGCTGGCATTACATGTGCTACCCTGCCCCGCTACCACTGTCTATTCTTAAAATGATGCAATTGTATCTTAAATTAGCAATAGCTACATATTATTTGGCAGTATTCTGTTTAATCCGACATGGTGCAAGGGCAGGCATAGACAGATAAATCTGAGCTTGAGGCCAGCCTGGTTTACATAGCAAGTTTCAGCCCAGCCAAGGCTACACAGTTGACCCTGTCTTCTAAATGAAAAACAAAACAAAAAACAAAACAAAACAAAAAACCCCAACAATTTTATGTGTGTATGCACATGCCCATGCCATGGTGTGAGAGAGGAGGGCTGCCCCTACCAGATTTGGTTCATTCCTTACACCATGGGGTCAGGGGAAGACTCAAGCTTCCTTTACCCTGAGCCACCTCACTAGTACTCAGTGAGCAGCTCTCTAAAATGACAAGTGCAGAATCAAACAGTGACAATACATAAATATGAAATGAATCAGTAGCCACTCACCTCCAATAACACCAATGCACAAGTACAGTTCCTGCACCGTGTTACAGAAAGAAGCTGCAATCAAGCCACAACCAGACAGACAGCCACCAGCGATCATTACTGGACGGCTGCCGTATTTATTCACCAAGATACTGCTGATAGGCCCTAGGAGAGAACCAAAAATGTACTAGTACAAATTCCCGCATCTATAAAAGAAAGGCTAAATGTGAAGGTGGAGCATTTCACTAGGAGACTAATAGGCCTATCACCATGGCTCACAAGCCTGGCAGCTGCATATGCCACTGTGTGAGGCACACCTTCAAATTCTAACAAACATTTTCTGCTGGTTACAAAGTGAAGTATTAAATTAATTTATTTGGAAATCTAAAAAAATCGAGTTTCACACTTCATAGATATGGACTTGAGGAACAAATGACTGTTTATAGGACACTGGAACCTGCCAGGTTACAGTGGATACTCTATGACTGGGTTCCATCCTCACATGGTAGGGGGAAAAACCAGGTTAAAACTCAACCCAAGCAAGAGTATTGAGTAGCAAGAGGCAAGATCTTTAGGAAATAATTAGGTCAGAGCCTCATGAGTTTATCAAGCATCTTTCTGAAAGAGGCCTTAGGAACATATCTTTCCTCCTGCCATGTGAGACAGCTAACAACACAAGGAACAAGCCCTTACCAGAGGCCTAATGAATGAAAGTAGCTAGTTCCTGACATCACAGGTCACTTGGAAACTTAAGTTTACACTCTGTATAGGACATTGATAGAATATCTTGTTAGATATCTCACAAGACAACACGGAACACTGCCAACCTGGCTAAACAAAATACTTTGCCCCAGAATTCCTATGAATCAACTTCAAGTTTTATGGTAGGTTTAACTTTCATGTTTAATTGTGGTTTGACATCTCCAGGTAAAATAAACATGTTTTAAATAAGCAATTTACTTTCTACATAGCCTCCACACCATGCCAAAGAAAACAAAAAGGAAAAAAAGATACAATTCAAGTTTAAGTGCAGCCAAAATGCCTTTAGAGCCCACATCACAGGAACAAGTGAAGATTTTATTCAGCTGGTCTCTTGGGTGTGCACATGAGGATGCCAGCCAAAGGGGGGGGGGGGGGGCAGTTGTCCTCACCTCTCTGTGCTTGTGGGACAAGTCTAGTCCTTAAATTACAAATTTTACCTGAGACTTTGAACTATATTAATTCCAGACATTTGAGTAACTTTTTTAAATCTTGCAACTCAATACTTAAAATGTTTACTTTTCAAGTATCTGGCAGAGAGCAAGAGAAATGAAGTTTGCACTTCTGCTCCAAAAAGCCACAATGGGATGAGGCGTAAGAGCAGCCAGTGTTGTCAGAGATGAAAAGCACACTTAATACAACACTTCAGGAAGTAACACCGAGCAAGATAGTAAAATGTCCAAACTCTGGCTGCCCAATGTAAGTCAGAGGAGCGGTGGGTACTCACCTCCAGCGTACATGACAGCCAACATGATAGATGATATCCATGACACTTCACTGGTCGTTGCACTGAATATAACTTCAATCTCTTTAAAGAAGACAGTGATGGATTTGGGAAATGCATAGGAGAAGCCAATAGAAATGAAGGCTCCAACTAACACTGCCCACCCCCAGCCTCCATCTGGGGGGGTGTATCCCACTGGCCCTCCAATCGCAGGTGGCATTTTAAGTGTAGATGAATTCCAAGATGCAGCGCAAATCTAGTATCTGAAGGATATGAAGTAGAAAAAACTTAAGTCAGCAACAAAACAACCTCCACAAATCCCTTTTCTGCACTAAAGGCCTTTCAACAATCAGAATGACATAGGAAGTATCTTGTTGGGTTTTGTTTCAGTCAAGGGAAGGATACATAGTGAGACCCTATCTCCAAAGTGGGGGGAAGGGGACAACAAACCTCTCACCCTACAATTCCAATGGACTGATTACTCCTGTTTTTTTTTTTTTAAGTTTTTCGAGACAGGGTTTCTCTGTGTAGCCCTGGCTGTCCTGGAACTCACTTTGTAGACCAGGCTGGCCTTCAACTCAGAAATCCGCCTGCCTCTGCCTCCAGAGTGCTGGGATTAAAGGCGTGCACCACCATGTCCGGCCTGATTACTCCTACTCTTATGTTCTCTTAGGTTCTCTTGTTATCAGTGTTGGGTGACACTTTGTGAAAAATAAACACCACGTACTGTAAAGTGGTCAGTTTTCACAACCAAGCAAAACAAATTTCTGTCAATTGTGATAGCCACCCCAATTCTAACTAGGAAACCAGCAAAGCAGGACTTTTGACTGGCATATGGGAGAAGGTCTTTTTTTTTTTTTTTTTAGGTCCAAGATCTTTTAAAAATTGGCTGCCTTAAGAGAGCACATGCAGCCCAGGCTGACTTCAAACTTTTATGTGTTTGAGGCTGGCCTCAAACTCCTGGTTCTGCTTCTAGCTACCAAGTGCTGGAATTATGTGTCACTAACATTTGCTCCTATTGCACCCCCATTCTCGTGTCAGTCAGTCTGCCCCCTTCTTCCCAATCTCCATTCCACCTCCATGTTTTATGTACATGTGTGCAGTGTCTAAGAGAGAAGACATGAGAGCTGTTTTTCCTTCCTTCTCTCTCACTCCAGAAACCTCTCTGATTTCTGACAAAGGGTTCTCCCTAGATCTATGTAGTTGCAAATTCTTGCTTCCTTTGAGGACCCAGCTTTTCATTGCAAGGGACAGTGAACCCCAGCACAATACGGGATGAGTAAGCTGTACACTTCTTCAGTAATAGGGGTAGGTCAACAAAGACCTCAGGTACCCAGGTTCTTAGAAAATATGGCTTTTTACCGTATTTAGTTCTATCTAAATATTAAGGATCTGGATCGATTTTTTTCCAAACATAGCCTGGGGGTGGGGCATGGGGATCTGTTGTAGGAAATTTCATTCAGACCAGATAAAAACATCTTTATAAGCCAAGGTTTCTTAAAAATTGTACCTGACTGAATAAAAAAGCTACTTAACATAGGTGTGCAGGTGGATTTAAATCTTCGAAGTTCAAGTGCTCCAGGCACCCATCCTCTCTTTCCTTTATCTGAGCATAAAGCCACTTCTTTAAGTTTTCCAACGAACTACTAAAAAGATCTCAGGAGTATTTACATATACGGAAAACACCTACACACAGGCAGCAGCGCTGTCTAACACATCAAGCCCTGACTAGAACAGCAATACGTGCTGGACGTGATTAAACTTTGTGCTTAGCTGCCAGCTATGGTTTGTCCCAATTAAAAGGCAGCTCTAATTTTTAGTCATGAAAACTTGCCTCATCAAGTTAATAAAAGCTTTTCTACAGAATCTAGATTTTCAACTTTTAAGTAGCTTTAGGAAGATTCACAAGCAAATCAATGTTAAAATAGGTTTTTGGGGGTGGGGGTTGGAGGAGGCAGGACAGCAAACATTTAAAATCCCATAAACAGACTCAACACAATTCTACCCCACCCGACAAATAATTGTTACAATTAACATAAAATTCTGATTAAAAGTCTCCATTTATACCAGCATTTCTTCTTACACAGAAGGCCTTATCCCAAAAGAAAATTATAGGACTAGAACCTTTGCCTGTAGTTCAGTAAAAGGGAACACTATAAATTTCACATGTTAAAGTCCAGAGGCTGAATGATAGAACAAAAGTTTTAAGATTTTAATCTTATAGTGTGCAACAGCCTCGCAGTTTAAACGTTATTGCCTTAAAGTAACAGGAGGGTAAAAAACAAGTGACTGAATGGTAAGATGTGCCTTCTAAAAGCTAAGCATAGTGTGGCAGGCATACCTGCCCTGGGGTGGGAGAGCAGAGGCAGGAGGACCTTCTGCATTCTGAGACCAGTTTGGTCTACAGAGGATTCCCAAAACACCCAGATCTACATGAGACTCTATCCCCCAAACCCAACACACATAAAAATTACACCAGTGGTTAGAGACATAGCTCAGTAGTTAAAAACACATACTATTCTTGCAAAGGACTTCAGCTCAGTCGCCAACACCCACATTGGGTGGTTCATAAGCACCAGGTTATCCAGCTCTGAGGGCACCCATCATCACATGCACATTCTCCTACACAAACACAGGGGTTGGGAGACTGGGGGGGTGGGGGGGGAAAGAATGCATTATACTATCAAGCCAATGTTGTACTCCAGCCCCCATGCCCTGGACTCTCTCCAGAAGTTACAAAAGCCCTAGGAAGCTATTAATTTCCCTGTACTCTCATACTACTTCCTAAAGGGGACAGCAGCCACGTTGTGAATGTAAAAGATATAGAATGTATCTAAAGCTCAATGTACATTACTAAGCATAAACTAGTTTCAGGCTTCAAATTCAGACACTCGGATCCATAAGAATGATTGATTTAACACAGTAACCTCCTGTTTAACTGTTTTGACCTAGCTTCTTGTACAAAGTGGCCCCAGAGAGAGAGGGGAGAGACAGGATGAGAATGACTGAATGAAGCTGGAAGTGTATCTCATTAGCAGAATGCACAGGGCCTTGGGTTTAGTCCCAAGCAGTTACTGTCTCCTAACTCCCAACAACAACCAAAAA